>JAVCKZ010104240.1:0-10737 GCA_034780755.1 Lepetodrilus elevatus
ATATATCTTTAATATATATCTTTACAGATATATCTTTAATATATGCCATCGATGGTTTTTTTCATTTTTTTCATTTTTTTCATTTTCTTTTTTTACAGAATATATTTTAAATAAAAGTACATTGAGAAAAAAAATATTTAAAAAATATAGATATATATTTTAATATATAATGGCCCGATTCAAGTGCCTGTGCATTAAGCTAATGGGTTATGAGACCAAATTCCATGATGTGCTGTGAGGTTATCATAGGGAAAATTAGCTGCAGTTCTGTAGCTAGAAGATGTCCCATTTACTATTTTGCTATCTATTATAGGTATAGGCCTTGAGCCCTAGATACCGATAACAAAATAACATCTACAGAACTGCAGCTATGGAGATATTACAAGCAAAAATAATTTGTTTCTTATGCCCAAATCAGGCTAAACTTGCATTTGTAATCGATGTTAATGCTTTGTATTAATTTATAAAGTTATTTAATTGACTAATATTTCGACAATAATGCTGACAGAATGATTCTACGGATTTCATAGGGCTACATTATTAGAGATGACAGAGCTCCCGTGACAAGCTTCACCAAAATGTAACATGTTCCAAATGCCAAATTGAAATAATAACTGTAGCAATTAAAAATTGTGCTCCTTATCTTTGATGGCCAGAATCCACCGTTTCCGCAAATGAACATCCTTCCGGAAAGTGTGGAAGTGGCTGTGAAGCGCATCACCATCGGCATCGTGACCGTCACTCGGCAAAGTCTGCATGATAGTTACGTCATTGTCATTGTTCATGTTCGTCGTTACGTACGTCATTACTATCTACTACCAACAAAATAAATAGAACAGCATATGATGATTTTACTCCCCATGTACAGACACACTAATATTAAAACAACTGTTTCGTATGCATCTGAGACGATCGACTAAGAAATGTGTGAACAAAAGTGATAGCGTTAATATACGGACATGGCAGGTATGAATACATTCACATGTTTTCTTTGAATATTTGTACTTGTAGCCTATCTACCATTTTTTTGCAATCGTTTTCCTGGTTCTGAATCTTGCCTAGTGGACAGGTGCATGCCACAAATAATGGGTTCGTAATATAATATAATATAAACTATATCCATGATGATACAACGTTTTTACCCGGACTGAGTTGTAATTTTTGTTGAAACATCACATTATAGATCTAAATAGCCTACTGCACTTCCCGACGCACTGTAGTCCAACATCATCACACTAACTAATTGCATTACCAGTTAGATATTCGCGAATGTCGAAAGTCGAATATCACACCAACATTTGATCTGTCTACACACATTCATGTAACGAACTAAACCATACATTATTATTCTTAATAACTATTTTTACACTTATACAACCTTTGTGACAGACATATTTTAATAGATAGATCTACTAGAAGTCTAGATCTAATATCAAATTCAGCTGTAGATCTACATGAAATTTAAATACTATTTCGAATGCACATTCGTCGACATTGTTAGTGTTATAATATGTTTTTCGTTTTCCAGCTCTTTCTCACGAGGTATGAGTATACGTTCAAGTATAACACAAGACATGGATGTCAGTTGGAGTGTGGATAAATCTTAGACAGACACATTTTATCCCACAACTTGGGCGGTGACGTCACAGGCCATCATTTTGCGGTGCAGGTGGCAGGATGGTGGAACACCAGCACATTCATTGTCTCCCCAGCACTTATGAACGCCAGTATTACGATGATGACGACTTTATATCAAACAGTTCCATCTCAGTTGGTTTCATGTCCGACCATAGCCAGTCGGACGTGTTTGAATCCAACAGCATCAGATCCGATGTCATACCAAGCAGCAATCGTTTCAAGGACTTCCGGTCAAGCAGCTCCAACAGTTTCCATTCGGATGAAACGTCAAGTAATGTCCAGTCTGATGACTTCAAGTCCAACAGCATCTACTCAGCTGAAATTAGGTCGAATGGCATCAAATCATGCAGTTCAGACTCTTTCTATTTTCAATCAGACGAAGACATCGACTCTGTTGAATCTGAAGAAGACAAGATATCAATGGAGACAACATCTCGCAATGAAGGTAACACGTCACACATGAACTATATTCATTCCAATTCCAATATAAAGCATGTTGACATTATAGAACGTACACGATCTGAATATGTGGGACCGGATGTACAATTGCAATCCGGCAATATTGGACGTATTGGCTGGACTAAAATAGTAGATCCCGCTGTGACCACAATGTCCCCGTACAACGTGAGATGCATCAGTAAACATGGACATACATATAAATATGACGACATACATTCTAGTGACGTACACTCCGTTGAGTTGGATTTTGAGAGTACACTAACATCTCGTAATGCTCGAGTGATTCCACACGAATCCGACACGGATGAGACAGATCATTGGCCAAGTATACACGGATCGCAAATAGATTGTGTCGATCTCAGTACCTTTGCAGACGATGCCAATGACTACACATTACATCCCATTGATGTTAGCGTCCCCCAGGAGAGTGATCGAGACCGAAGGACAGTGTCACCAACATGTGACAGAGAAGTGCAAAGGTTCATATCGACGAGTGTATACTCACATGGCACTAGAGAATGCAGTTCGTCAAAGCGCCACCGGCGTAGACATGGTATCACATCGAGCAGTGTCCCGTCACTTAGACATACAAAGGGTATCACACCGAACACTACATCCACAGTCACGTCGAGCAGCCAGACACAGCCACAGACATCCAACAATAATTCCTCACATAGCGTCACTTCCAGCTGTATTTCTTTGGAAGGTGTCGCAACGAGCAGTACATCTCCACGTATCCGCAAGCCGAGCAATACATCCCCAAATATCAGCAAGCCGAACAGTACATACCCATACACCAGCAAGCCGAACAATACATCCCCATATATCAGCAAGCCGAACAGTACATCCTCACATATAAGCAAGCCGAAGAGTACATCTCCATACATCAGCAAGTCGAGAAATACACCCCCATACATCAGCAGTACACCCCCACTGATCGACAATGCTAGCAGTACACCCCCACCGATCAGCAAGTCGAGAAGTACTCCCCCACGGATCAGCAAGTCGAGAACTACACCCCCACTGATCAGCAATTCGGGCAGTACACCCCCACCGATCAGCAATGCTAGCAGTACACCCCCACCGATCAGCAAGTCGAGAAGTACACCCCCACACATCGGATCTAGCAATATGTATCAAGAGATCGACACATCCAGGAGTATTGAAGACACAACATCCGACAGAATGTACGCACAGGCTGACATCCCCAGCAGTATGTCGCCAAAAGAAATGAACCCGAGTAACATCTCCCAGAATAAAGTGTCATCGAACAGAACGTCCGTACCGAGAACAACATCGAAGAATTCACTGGACGCACATAGCAACGGATCCTCCGACACCACGATTTCGTACGTAGTCAATTCAGCCGAGTTTGAAGTCAAGTATTTTGTTATATCGCATTCAAACTCCGTCTCTTCCACTGAACTGCATACGGACAGGAAGCCGCCATACGCCCTAGAACCGGATGCTGCATTACACGCACTACCACCAAGAACCGAGTGTGCCATCTTCAAGGTGTGCTCGGACGCAAACTGCAAAGACGTGAGCTATGTCAATCCCTACGACATGGGGTCCGGTGACGATGGTCGATCGACTGAAACACTTATTCCATTCTGTGGGTCTCCAAAAGTGTCTACCCCGGGTATCACCGAGGAAGAAACAGTTTACATAGATTACACACAACCCTTTAACTTGAAGCACGTGAGTCGCCGGGCCAAGTTCAATGTCAGAGCCATCACAGCTCCAGTAGCGTCTTCGTGTGGTGAGGTATCACCGTGTCCTGAGAGAGGAACACACAGTGATCAACTGGGCCATGCTGGTCGCTCACTGCCATACAGAGACTCTCCTCCATGCGTGCACTACGGCAGATGTTCAGGTAGGTACACTCCTGCATGTCCTGGGTCCGTAGATCAACCACAGTTTAGGCTAAACTAGGTTTTAAGCTATGAGTTATACCACTGTCGGTATGGTCCTTAAACTACGGTTTAACTAAACTACGTCTGTGCAAACGGACCTTGCATACGGATAATGTTTCGTTGGTCCTGCATTCCTAGCCATTACACTATTTCTATGGGTACCTGACATTTATTAGAAGTATGGGCATTTCTATTTGAAGAGTATATATGTTTACAGATTAATAAAGTCAAGTGTACAGTATAACGACGATGCATGTGACCGCTGTCTGCAATATTCAACTGCTTTTAAAATTATTGATATTTTACACAGTGAAACGATTTGTAATGTGTGTATTATATACATTGTGCAGCATGCATGCAAAGTTATCAATTCAAGATGCCAAATTGTCCACCGTGAAGCTATCTGTAATATGGCAGTTGGATGTGCACCTAAACTGATTACACATAGCCATTACAGTTAGTGGTCTCTCGCATAGTCTCTAAGTTTAATGTATTACAAATTTGCGACGTTATTAAAGTTAGCGGTTCAACAAAACCATTCAATCCACGTTATACTTGATTTGATGCTAAATCGCAATGTAAATTAATAGAACTGTTTTGAAGTCTAGAGAGTGTGTATTGCAGTGCTACTTGTTGTTGATAATTATGTGGTATTACAATTACAACTGTCATGCAGGTGATGATGCAGCCAATGAAGAAACACATGAATCAGATGGACAAACAGAATACCAAGATGACGCGCCTGAAGATGTAGTGATTGCCAGCCCAGTGCAAGTGAGCAGGAATTACTCATATTTCAACGGTCATGCGGCATCGGATCTGAAAACAGCAGCAGAAGGCCTGAACCAGACCAAGAACAGCAGAAGCCGTGAAAGTGATAGCAGCGCCAGCGTGCCGGATGAGTATGTTCACCATTCAGCGAGGCCATCGGCGCCAAGGTTAGGCATCCGCGCGAACCATCAGCAGGACTTGATAGACGAGGTGCTGGCCAGGCGAGATTCTTGGATCGCTGGAAACGAAACAGAATATACTACTTACTTTAATCAATCTCCCAGGTACACGCCCATCCTTGAAGATACCACCATACCACCTCATGCCACCTCAACTGGAAACCGATCCTACGTTAATTCCCGTGTCAGTAGACCTAGGTACTCGCCTGTGAATGATACTAGTAGTCCAGAGATCGACCCTTTAGTAACGTCCTCATCAATTGACCAGCTTTACGTCGAATGTCAAAAGTTTGTCGAAGAGAGTGACAGAGTGACAGAGTTGGAACGGAATTATGATGATACGGCTAGGACAACAACTGGCTTTGACCATAATGAAGAGATGGTCGTGGATGAGTCAACCGAGGGGAAGTCTGCGTGGATGAATAAGATGATTGAACAGTTTGAATCATCAAGCCACGCATACTCGAAAGTAAGAGCATCCACTGATGGACTTCAACAACAAGCAGCCACTAGGTCCGTCCTTGACGAGGTGTATCCTAATGGACGATTGCAGCCCGAGTATAGCCTCAACTGTGTTCTCATATTACCACAGAGATCATTAGGATTAAATACTAGTAATAACAGCGTGTGCCTAGATAGCAGGTCGCTTCTACAGCTTGTGAAACATGCCAACAGTGCGGCATCTGGCCGCGAGAAGCGCAGGAATCAACACGTGCATACGGGCAACTCGCCGCCGTCAAGGCGTGCACACACGTACGTCGAAAAGGCGAGAACGAATACAAAGATTGACCGCTTGGATTATATAGATAGCAATCCAACCGCCACAGCACCTCGTGTCGTGATTAAGAAAGAAAACCAACACACCCGCGAGGTTACATTACCAACAGAGACTGTATATGGCACTGGAGACCACCAATATAGGCACCATGTAACCAGTACTAGAATCCGTACCATGATGCGGAAAAGTACAATAAAACGTCGATACATCACAAGAATATCAAGACTGAATAGAGGGACTAAGATTGATAGGCCATTCATGTCGGTGGATCTCGAAGCTGGTAGAGGAACATGTAAACATGGTTGTGCCCAAAACAACATCTCACTTCCGGAGTCCCCCAAGTCTGACGGAAGAGTATTTCCACCAAGGAACAGGGACTATTCTAGGTGTGGTCGTGTTTCTAGGAACAGTGGGTTGTGTGTGCCTGGTCGAGGTAGAGGTCTTGATTCAGTTACTTCTGGAGGGCGTGATCGTACGTCCGCGGAGCTGGATGAAGACTCGCTGCTGTTAGCTGTTAGTGCCAGCCTAGCTAGGCAGGCTTTAAGAACAGGCATGGATCAGATACGTACAGAGCCACCCCCAATCGTGAACGACTACAGTCAACAATCCTCAGTACTGGCACAGTGTGCCATAAAGGAAGCGATCGCGGATTGGAATCTCGAACTAGCGGTCCACGAACAACAATCTGAAGGGGAAGTAACTGGAGCTGGTGGATATGATGGCGAAACGTCCGCCAAGAACTTGGGAAGGAATACACGCAGAGTAAGCACAGCCATGCTGGACGAATTCAGAGGCAAAGAGAGTTGGTCAGGCTGTAGTCCCAGAGACAGAGTTTGAACACAGTAGATTTGTCATCGAATCCTACTGGAATGCAGGATACATTGTCTAAGAATACTACAAGCCTAATGGGTGCGCAAGCCGGGTGAGCCCCCACCTGCATCCGCCACTGCTTATAATTATAATATCCTTTAAAAATTAGTTTTTCATGTGAATTTCGTGTACTGGTAATGATGCAAGATTGTGAAGATTATTTATATATTTGTGTGTACTGTTATGTTGGCGATATTGTTACAATAATAACATGTCACCATTAATTGCCATAAAATAATGTATCTACATGAATATTGCCTATGATAAAATTATATTTCGTAATTTTGAGAATAGAAATGATACCATTGTGAAAATAAAGTATGCACCAAAGCGCATTACGTTACAGTTTTGTCTCGCTGCAATTATATAGAGCAACACACAGTGGCGCTTATTTTCATGTTAAATCCATACACGTGAAGCATTGCACTACATACATTTAATGTGTGTACGCTGTAACACCTATACATACTAGACATACTTCCTATTCTTGCAATGGAGTATATAAAATTGTCTCAATAACGGATTTCATAGACAATCAGTAGACTCTTTATCAGTTTGTACACACAATACATTACTATATATCAGTTTGTACACACAATACATTACTCTATATCAGTTTGTACACACAATACATTACTATATATCAGTTTGTACACACAACACATTCGGAGTTCCAGTAGGTTGGCCACATGATGCAATGATAATGTATACATTTAAATATATTTCAGTAGAGTTTGGCACACACAAGAAATTAGGATTTTCACTTAACTATTTAATGTCACTCATTATACGAAGAAGTAATTACTATCTAGAACGTTCACACAGTGACCAGTTATCTTCTTGACATATCAGACACATGTACGCTATATATATATATTATATCTCAATCGTCATGGGATGAACTTTGATCACATTGTCGCCAGTAATCGTAGTTATCGTGTACTGTTATCCCTTATAAAACACTGTTGTTGATGGTATTTTCTGAAAGTAAACATATATTGATATACATATTTACAACAAAACCATTGTTACTCTAGAGACATAGAAGGCTAGCTTGAGTTGCTATAAATACTGTGTGAACCTGAATGTGCAATGGAGTTACTGGTTATCCTCGTGTTGGGCGCCATTTCGTCAGTGTTTGGAATCACAAGGCCTACAGCCATTAAGCTGGAGAATAACGGATACACGAAGGTGTTATTTGCCATCCACCAGGATGTAGCTGAAAATAAAGACTTGCTTGATTCGGTGAAAGTAAGTCTTCTTCTTTCTTTCGTTCTTTCTATCTATCTATTTCTCTAGACTATCTATCTATCCACCAATCCATCCTTCCATCCTTCCATACATCATCATCCATCCATCTATCTATCTATCTATCTCTATATATATCTGTTTACCTAGGTCTGATTACTACTATCATTAAACTAATATAACATTAGCCGCTGTGTATGCTATCGATGGTACGTTGTGATCAATTTGAAGTTATCAAACATGCCACACCACAGAACTAAGTAAACACTAACAATCAGAATATTCACGTTTAGTTCCTCACCTTCGCATCTCACGGTTAGTGACAACGTTATGATAAATTTTGCCAAAATCCCTACTATCCCCATAGAATATACAATTTCAGCTCGTATTATATATACGACTTTGAACATACCATTCGGTATATATGGGTACCAATATTTTTCGTCAGACGAGTTTTTGTGTGAATACCCATATTTCGCTATTGTGTCATTAATTTTTACGTTGGAGCACAGAACTTTGAATAATCATTATAATAGTATACCATCTATCTATATTATAATTATTCAAAGTCCTGTGGTTGGAGCCACTTATGTCGTAAAATTTATTAACTCAGGAAATGCTAACAAAAGCATCGGCCTACATGTACACTGCTACCAGGAAGAGAGCGTACTTCAAAGAGGTAACCATCCTGGTTCCGGCGACGTGGACCGGAAGTTACGCTGCTGCGACATCGGAGGTCTACACCAACGCAGACGTCGTCATCGAGAAGGCCAACAATCGTTACGGAAATGCCCCGTATGTTAGGACTTACAGCGGCTGCGGCAGGGCGGGTATACGGGTGTACCTCACAGAGGGATTCATGACAATGCCTTCCAGACAGTTAGCTAAAAAGTATGGACCAAGAGGTGGGTCCATGATGTCTAGTAATGTATAGTTCTGCCTTGAAATACACCATACAAGACTTACAACGTGTACATCCAAGTATATTTCAAGAAAAATATATACATGTGTGTCAAATGAATGGACTTTGCATTTATAGCTAAACTTTAAAGCTCAAAACTATCTGTGATTGTATTCCTAACATACTTTGTATTTTCCATACTTCAGAGAGAGTACTCGTTCATGAGTGGGCACACTTTAGGTGGGGAGTGTTTGACGAATATCCTCACAGTGGCGAACAGACTTTCTATTTTTCTCCATCGACTGGCAAGATGGAAGGAGTGCGTTGTAACATTCATATATACGGCCGCAACTATTACATGGAGAACGGCAAAGTGGTTTACTGCCGAACTCTAGACCCGAACACAGGACGATACCCAGATCCGTGTCAATATCTGCCTGATAACCATCGGACCAAATCACTAGCATCAATAATGGATAGGAATTTTCTGATGTCGGTGAGAAAAAACGTTTGTTATATGATGCTAGCTATGAAAACCGATAGTTTTTTGGATGCTCAATCTATACTACAGACATGTCAAACAATTGACACTTGTTTTGTTTTAGATAGTGGACTTCTGTGATGACGACCAGAGCAACGACAAGAGAGTACACAACACGGAAGCTCCTAACAAACAGAACAGGATGTGTGGTCAGAGAAGCACATGGGCAGTGATATCGGAAACGAATGACTTCAAAACGGGCAACAATCCCCCGTCTGACATTAGCGACACTACGCCAATCATTACAGTGCTGAAAGCAAACGCACAGCGGAGAGTGGCACTTCTTCTGGACACGTCTGGAAGCATGATGGTAAGTTGGTAACACGTCTGGAAGCATGATGGTAAGTTGGTAACACGCCTGGAAGCATGATGGTAAGTTGGTAACACTTCTGGAAACATGATGGTAAGTTGGTAACACTTCTGGAAACATGATAGTAAATTGGTAACACGTCTGGAAGCATGTCTGGAAGCATGATGGTAAGTTGGCAACACATCTGGAAGCATGATGGTAAGTTATGATGGTAAGTTGGCAACACGTCTGGAAGCATGATGGTAAGTTGGCAACACGTCTGGAAGCATGATGCTATTGGTATTATTATTTGTCATGTCTGAGAGAGAAAAAAGGCATACGACTGTGCTCTTCAGATTAGGTATTCTTCGTAAATGTATTTGAAAGTGTGTTTACCACATTATGAACTATGCTATCTCTCAATTTAGGCGTCTACAGAGTTGAGCCGGTAAACCCTTACTATTAGGTTACAGTTTTTCAGTTTCGTGCAAGGAAAGTAAGGTCCTTAGATATATATGTTTGTCTATTCAGAATGATAACAAACTGACCCGACTTCGCCAAACAGCTTCCAACTTCATCATGAACGGTGTGGACGACGATGCTGAAGTTGGCATAATGGCTTTCAGCAGCTCATCAGAGGTGTTGAGTCCGATGACTCCCGTACAGAACCTCACGGTCAGACGTGACCTCAAACACTCTCTGCCCAGACACGCTGTGGGGGGAACCAGCATAGGAGCCGCCGTGCAGGGTGCCCTCCAGGTGGGAATATGCTCTTCATAGACCGTTATTTACTAGTACAGTATATGTTTACATACTATAGTAGGCTATTGCATGTCATTTGTAGGTGATCGTACTGCAATAACACCTAGGAATCTTGGATATATATCTCGGAATACCCAAGCCCAAGGTTTCCCGGCGACTCTCTCTCTCTCTCTCTCCCGCTCTCGCGCGCGCTCTCTCTCTCTCCCGCTCTCGCGCGCTCTCTCTCTCCCGCTCTCTCGCGCGCGCTCTCTCTCTCGCGCGCTCTCTCTCTCCCGCTCTCGCGCGCTCTCTCTCTCTCCCGCTCTCTCTATCTATCATTCGCCCGCTCTCGCTCTCTCTCTCTGTGTGTCTGTCTCTCTGTCTGTCCCCTTCTCTCCGTCTCTCT
>JAVCKZ010104251.1:0-10736 GCA_034780755.1 Lepetodrilus elevatus
GATCAAGACCTCACAGTGTAACTGCGCATGCGTCGGACAGAAAGTACAGACAGAACAACTAGAAAGGAGCAGCCTCCTTCATTAAGCCATACCATAAGTCGATTAAAAAGCCAACTGTCAAATTATGTTGCACAATATTACCTTTCGGTTAGTTATTGCCGTGGCAGACACGTGCTATCGTCAGTTTGCCATCGGGCTGCCATCCGTTTGCCATCGGGCTGCCAATGTTCCGTGTCTGAGAGACGAGACTCCGGTTAAGCTTACGATCACGGTGATGGTCGACATCTATTAGTTATGTAAAACACGAGAAACTAATTGATACATGTGTATATGTAACCATTTTACGAATTCTGGAAATTCCCGTTAAGTCTCAACAGTTTCTATGTCAAAAGACGCAATCTATTTTCTAAAAACCGTGTATTCCTAGCGTGTCTGACTTTCTGGCTTCACGAACAACGCCCCAAGAGCATTCGTATCTTCTCTTTTTGAAGAAATAATGAACTGTCCATTCCAACTGTATTACTACGGGGTCATTTTAATATTGGAAAGAGGAGATTATTTGGTACTCTGTATTGTGTATCCAATTGTATATTAGTATTTGCTTTATCCCTCCTCGGCTGAACCCGTTAGCCCTGAACGACTCGCCAGCTCATTTCTAATCTATCAAGCGTCGTAATATGAGAACTGGGTACTCTCACAAATATAGAATTCCGCAATTCCGGACACGAGCGTTAACCAATCCACAATTCAGTAACTCCTCATATTGAAAGCTCCGCCGACCTCTGAAGCTTGGAGGCCAGGTATGTTTAATTTTCGCAGAGGGAAATTGAACGAAACGAAATTATTATTAGCGGCCCGTCAGTCGGGATGTAACGTGAGGACCAGGGGCGAAAATGTCGCCATGTAATATTCAATATCTCGACATCCGTCAATCACAGGTCTCATTATACTACCGTGTTGATAAATCCGCGGTGCAGTAAATTTCATGAGACGTCAATTACAGCGCTCGGCTCGGAACCAGAACGAGACTGTATCCACTCACGCCGTCCTCTTATTACTTCCAGTTTTTAATATTCACAAGCTTTTATAAGCCACGGAATTAGCAGGCCTATGGACCATATGTTATCAGTGGTTATATGTTTATGTCAGGGGTGCAATACCATTTATGGAATTGCACATGGTTTATTACACGCTGCCTTAACGTAAAATTAATTAATATTTCAATTTCTATTCATTGCGTTATTGCTCGACTCCAGCGCATGCAACCTAATGTCGGTGTACGGTTAATGTTTGATAACCTTGTTTACTTTCCATCACTACTAGCATTCGTCTTGTCCAAATATTGTCTTTGACTATGTAGTGTAGTTATAACCAGCGTTTAATTTGGTCAGAACGTGTCAAGTTGGCGTTGGAAAACGCCGCTCAATATTAGAGAGCTATCCAAATACCTATTACAAATCCGAAATGGGACCACTCAATTGCTATACATATAATGAAATAATATCAGGTTTGTGTCAGTTTATTACAAACAGGATTGATTGGTATATTGTGCTTGTTTTATTGGATCTTTTCTATCGCCATCGAGGGCGATTCGTAATGATATTGCTGATGCGTTGTCACTTTCTACACTCACGTGTAGTGCGATGTACATTTACAAAGTATAATATGCCACATAGGAATATCATTCTGCGTGTACCCAGAGTGGACGTAACAAATAGGAAAAAAACTACATCTCATATCAATTAGTGGCTCTGAACGATGTGGTGTGCCTAGTACTCGTGTTAATGAAATACAAGTTCATAATTAAGAAATAACAACACATGACAAAATATTATAATTTGTATCATACATTACAAATGTTATACTAACAAGTTCCTAACCGGTAAACACACAACATGTATTTATCTACCAAATTGATTTTAAATACGGTCATGAAAAATGTGTTAGTTTCATAAATGGTATCAGCTGAGAAATGATTAGATCACGTGACTAGAATACAGCGTAATATACATGGAAGTGGCGTTGTCACGTGGAACTGAAGGATATGAGATCATAATTAATTTCACGCTAACACCGATATATACCAAGGAGTTAATATCATTTGATATCATAATAACTAACAAGCAATATCATTTGTAAGTAATCAATACCGTTATTCCCATTATACATTATTGAGTTCTCCTTTACGTGAATAGCTGCTTGTTTTGAGTATATTTCCATGGTATTCACATTAAACGTCCACAGAACTACAATTGATATTTAAACGTTTTGTTAATCATGTCGATAGTAATGATTTGTACGTCGATTTATACCTCATATCTGGGATATCATTATACTCGCATATCGGTGTTTTTTTGGGTAGCAACATTACTATGCTGTTAGGAACACAGACCGGGAAATGATTGCGCAGTGGTCTGCTATTATATACAGTCACATTCCTTTCTTAATTACATATTGACGGAACACCTCAAGTACCCATTGTGTTCCGGTACCGCGGCTGTTCGAATATGCCGTTCAATTTCCTAGGAAGCTGGCGTTTTGTTTATGAAGGGAATCTACCTATCCGTGCATGTCATTGAGGCCCTAGGCTGAACAGTAAGATAATCGACGAGTTTGTGTTCCGTGTGTTTAAGTCTCTTCCTCCGTCGATTCGCATTTGTTCGCGGGAGAAATGTACTGTTCCGGAAACCTACGAACGAGCGTTTCGGACTGAGAACAAAACGCGATAGATTTCATTCCATTACCGCGGTAATACAGTTATAGCCGACACTTATCTAATGAGATTTGTATGTCGTAACTTTCCTGTGATTGTTAAAATTAAGTAAATAAAGATAACAATATGAATGTGTATGTGTTAGCTGCATTGCAACCCATTGTATTGTAGTGTTAGGAAACACCAGAAAAACACATTTTACACATCATAAATGCACACCGTTCTCGAATACCATCTGTCCAATAGAGATATACATTACTCAAGTTACGCAATATATATTAAGACAAACTGTCGGTAGCAGATGGTACACTCAAATCCTAACACCACAATCCTAAACGAGTGTTTATATTTAATCATACTTCATTCAAAAATAAGTTGAGAGAGAAAAATGTGAGTCATGTTTCTGAGAACGATTGTTCCTCATGCTGATGGAGTTGTTCCTATATATGATGTGTGAGTATACATGTTTCTGAGAACGTTTGTTTCCTATCTTAATGGAGTTCTTTCTCTTCTTTGCAGGTTATTCGGTTCAGGTGGAACCTGTTCAGCATGTTCTCAAAACATTCCTGCCAGTGAACTCGTGATGCGCGTGCAGAGCAATGTCTACCACCTTAAGTGCTTCACGTGCGTCTCGTGTCACGGGCAGTTGGTGCCAGGAGACAAATTCAGTATTGTCAACGGCAGCTTACTGTGTGAACAAGACTACCCCAAAGTGCTAAAAGGTCACGCGTCACTTCCGCCCTCGAGAGCGGTGCACAAAGTAAAGTCACCTTTAGCAGTTTCGTAGAATCAAGGTAAATATAATTTTAATTTTCATCTTATTAACTTATTTATTTTATGTTCCTTTTATGATTATTATATTGTCAAGGGATATCATTGGTATTGACTATTAAATTAGATTAACGTTATCTGATTGAATTAATCTAATTTAATAATCATATTATAACGTTTCAGGTTTATGCTATTCTACGACATATTTAATAAATGGGTTTATGCCTGCGTTCTACACAATGAGCGTAATGTAGTCCGGGCATAAATTAGGGCGAATTTTGGGAAACGCACTTCTTGTGCGCATATGTGTCAAAAATGGATAACCCTGTCTGTTTTTAGGGCACGATAACCGGGTGGTATTGAATTTAGGGCACCAATGAACGACGTAGTTTATTAGCAATAAGATATCTTAAATAATCATCCTGGCTTACATTTCTTTCTCACGTTGTTATTCCTGTAAACAAACGGCCAAGAACCCTACACCCAATCAAGAAAACATTCATTTTAATAACTACACATTCTTGGGCTAGCCTCGATTTCATTAACCAATCAATTGTGCTATGTCCGCCTAAGTGCAAAATGTATTCTCATATCCTCGATTTGGGCTGGTGGGAGTGAATAGGAGGAACCGACATCCGGATATGTTGGAGTTGATTGTCAAACCATAACCTGATTGCTATACGACGGAGATGGACATCTTATTATACGAGGGTAGAATTACTGTGTGTGTGGGTATCTACACCGGCCTAGATCCTGTTTGTTTTGGCTATGTGGAATCGGAACAGTTGTAATTGTAATTTTACCAGTATAATAGTAAGTCGTGATGCGCTCAAAGAATGTTGCTTTGGATTCTCAGCCCGGCTGTACGTAGCGTTGAGGTGATGCTCAAATCTGCCACGTTTATCTTCGTTCCTGGTCGTTACTGGTCGTTTCTGGTCGTTCCTGGTCGTTTTTGTGTAGGTGTCTTCTTAGACTTCAAAGGAAGCCATTCCTTCGCAGAAACGGATGTTAAGAACACTATTTTTTTTGTACTAAACACCGTTGTCATTTATTGTAAACGACGAAATAAGTGCTTTTCCACTTCATGTCGAGTGAGAAATATATCTAACATGCGTAGATGTGTGTTAAACCTTCTGGTAGACTTTTTGTTAAGCTCGTAAATGTATTTACTATCTTTTTTTCTAAAGTTCATTTGTGAAGATGGCAGATGTGAATTTTTAATAAAGTATGCGTCATTGTTGTTGGTGTTTAGCTTCTCCAGAACTAGAAAGATTTGGTGTACTGTATATGTACATGAACTATGATAAGGCGAATATTGTATTATGACATTGATCTGCTTATAGTGGGAGAAAAACCTATGACATTTGTATAGATGATAATTATTGTCCTTGGTGGATTTCGTTTTCGTTCTAATACTATTGTATAAAATACTTTCAGTGACATAACAAAGACCTGCTTTGAAGTGGGCGGTAAGTCTGTAAAAACGGAGATTACCATTATTAAATAACTTTACTATATTAATTATAATAAACAAAAATCTATCCATACAGTAAACACAGTGTTTGTGAAACGTGGTAAAACATATTCAGTGATTTTTAAAGTAATTTTCCGTAAAATGAACTGGGTTTTATTTCCAAACATAAAATCTAGGTTGTAATTGTCACCATAATATTACATCAACCAAACATTCTTATCACTTACTATAACACGATATACATAATAAACAAGCATATCCGTCAATTGAGCTACGAAACCTTTGGCTTTATTTTTAAAATGTTAACTAGTCGGACGAATGTTATAAAGAATTACGGTGAGAGTGCAGTAAAATTATATGCGATAATTGGACCCATCTTGAATTGTAATAGGATTTGGAGTAGCATTGTTCTGTCCTTATTCATTTACAAGTTAATAATTCAACAAATTATCCGTGGAATCGATGACAATTTAGACACAGGCTGGAAACACTTTGTCGGGTCGTCTTAATAGTCTACCCCATCTCATCTGCGACTGCAATTATTTAGCGAACGCGGAATTGCAAATTTCAAGGAGAAGCTGAAATTAGAATTCGATATTCGATACTCGCCTTATTACCAGAACGCTTTGCAATATCGTTACACCGTGACGGTAATATGGACAGATATAATGCTGCATATCAATGCGCGGCTGCGAGATGTGTTTTCATGAATATGGTTACGTTGTTTTCCAAATTTGAGAATGCATATTATGGTGTATTGATCCCGGAAGTGGATTCTGTGAGGATTAACCCGAGTAATTACAGCAGTCTGCGCATCTGCTCTATTTGTACCGGAAACGTGTGCACTATGAGACCAGGAACGAGGCTGAAATACCGGAAATGACGTAAGATTTAATGCTACCCTGTACGAAGCGGCGTAACACTAAGGCAGCCTTGGCAATGGTGAAGTCAATTTCTAGGTTGTAGGAAGGTCACCGGAAGTCTGCGTTTCACGAAATGTTCGTAGCTGTAATTACGCCATGGCTTTGGTGTAGCAAGATGACGTAGGCATAAGCCTAGATTTACGTCCAGTCTGCTTAGACTTCATGATGCAGGGCCTAATTTCTTGTCAGTTTCGCCAGTGTATCTGTGTTGAAATTCAGTGGTTCGCATTCTGGGTATCGTTTCTTGAAGCTCTCATATCTACTACGAGACCATACGGACTCTCGTAGCCATCTCTAATACACGGGGATCGTGCACTTACGAACCAGTGCCTCACTGTTTTCCCCAACCAAGACATATTTTGATGAATTAGTATCTATCTTTATGGTCTCATAGTGGATATGAGAGCTTCGAGAAAGGATACCCAGCTCGGTATTCGTCAATTAGCTGTAACCATGCACACACGAAAACAACACATAATCCGAGTACTTGAGCGTGCCTTTGTAATGAGTCGGATTACTCAACTTCAATGAAACAGAACTGTGGAAGACGAACCGTGACAATTCGTGTTTCTAGTTTGTACGTATAAAAGCAGTAATGATATTAACTGCACCGTCCATTATGTTCAGTGTTCATCAGCGAGATATGAAATTGTCTTCTATACGAAGCATGTAATGGGTTCGCCTCCTAATGCTATATGTCATTTGCGGACTGTGTGTTCTGATAATTAATTGAATTAATAATTGATTGCAAAACGTTGTATCTTTCTGTACTACTAAGTGATTTACGTTAATAATAAATTGTATTTTCTTAGGCATTCTATTATACTAGTACATACTACGGCGTACGGCGCTTGGCGTATACGTAGTTCCTTCTATAAATATGAAACTTTGACTTCAACATATAACGGCAGTATATTTTCAATAAGATCGGACTTTGGTCTCTCCTTGTGAACACGCATATGGTCTTATTTCTAGATGTTACCACTTACCACAAAACTATATTTCTGAGCGTTACGGGGAGATAACTGTATCGAGAACCTGCAACGTCAGATTCAGAACTAGAAAGCTTGACTTCCGGTCAGGGGAGCGTTCATTATTCTTACCCCGGGGTGGAGGCCGACTCCCATTCGACCTTGACCTTCCCTACAGTATGTTGCAGCCTACTTACCGTTGTAATCGTCGTCCGACCTGCTGTAAACGTTCCTGGCAGCGCCGGTTTAATCTAAGTGTGTAGTTAATTAGAACGACACGCCATTACCCCCTAGTGATCGCTCTGCCATTGATCTTCGGGTCTTTCCGTCACCGCTGACAGCTAACATGGACGCCGACACGAGTCTAATTAGCGTGACGCTAGTTAAAGTATCTTAATTGCCCACCCTACCGCTCCGACCAGTTACCCGTATTGGACTGAGCGCGCCCTAATTAGTGTTGCATAATTGACGGTAATAAACGCTTTAATTTCCGAGGCTATTTACCGAAAGTAATTTGGACGTACGAGCGTTGTGGGAACGTTCGTCTCATACCTTCATGGCCTATAACCCGTCCTCGTGCTAGTACGGCTTATTGGGATGGGGGATGATTAGCTGGTAAATTAAAAAGATGGAATTACTTTCTCACGTCTGACTGGCAGAAGCAGAGGAGTCTGATTACATTGCTTCTGGAATGGGGAGTCAGTGAGCTTCTGACCTATCGTCATGCAGCCGATTGTAATATGCACTCAACCCGCTAAAAGTGATTCGTCTCCGGCGTTAGAACTAGAAACTACAGAATGAATAACCCGCAATAGATTGCATTACCCCCGCGAAAAGAACATTTGACAATTGCGTCTCGAACCTTTCCAAATGGAAGATTCGAGAAAAGCAACCCCCAAAAAAAATAATGACGGATGAATAATGGAAAGATCTACATACCAAGCAGTAAATTAATTGTACTGTTTACATGTCTCCTGAAACGAGGCCTAGGAATTCTAGTTAACGCATGTACGTATTACGTATATCGACCATACATATTCTGACATGTTCACTAAGGTTTTTTTCTATGTTGTCTTGCAGGTCTGCTGATGTTCCGAGATGTCCTGCGACAGTGGCGATGATTGTGTGGTGTAACTATAGACTACGAGTAACCGAGGAGCGTCGCCACATGCAGACTTCATCATTCTTACAGTGTCAACCGCTGGTGGGGCCCTGAATGCTGGTCAACATACAAGCAATGCGGGAGCCTCCAGCTCGGGACTATTGCTGTGTCTAAATATTGAAAGTGATGGCGATGTTTGACATTGCTAAGGCTCAGGAAACAGATAGGACTGTATACGAAACTGCGGAGAGTTAGCTTCGTGGAACAACACAAACAACTGTTTGAGGAGTTACGTTTGCACTAGATCTACCTAACTCAGTTCCCCCCTCCTTGAATTCTATGTTTTACCTGAGCAATGCCTGAAAGACGAGTATACATGTGGACTGGGAATGCTGGTTGGGGGAAAGAAAGCAAGACGACTTCGTACGGTGTGATACACACAAGCCGCCATGTTGGATAATGCTGACGCTATGATGCAACGCAAACATTTGACAGGAAGTGTTGCCATGGTGATGCCGAGGTGGTTGCTGTCGGTGGTGTATACTTGTAAATATTCTTTCTACGGACGTATTCATGTAAACCTCTGCTTTGGTCTGGTGTCTGGGACCAGAACGAGGCTCGAGGGACGGTGACTTTTAGTCTCAAAGCTGTGCTATCAAAGAAACGTTGCTATTTCAAATGTGTTGCACGTGCTCTGTGTGTGTGTGTATTACGTCATGACTAGATTACAGTGAATCATCGTACTATTTAAGTGCCTATATTTTGTCTATAGCCAGCCTAGTAGACTATATACATGTTCATGCGATATCTCGCCAGTTAGTAGCCTACAACCATGACAAAGGTAATAGGTAAGCTATGTCTCCGTGTGCGGGCACGTGTAAGCGTATGCACACCCATCTGCGGAGACGCACACGAATACTACACATGGAGACATAACCTTCCTCGAAAGATTACATATCATAATAGGAACGGGAGCGCTTCATTTGTGAGGCGCCCCCATGGAGCGCTTCATTTGTGAGGCGCCCCCCATGTAAGCACAATATAATATGATAGTCCAGTAACGACGAACACACACACGCTGCTATTCACTCGGCCTATTCACATCTTGCGTAATGTTTGAGCACAAGGAATCTCAATATTGTGGAAATTATCCTTGGCAAGGAATCAAAACGAAGATGTGTTGACTTGATAAACATTTGCACGGACCTGCTCTCATGAGCGTCTCACGTCTGAGCTGATCTCTGCTGTTATAGAATGTCCGTCTTTGTGTAAAGTTTTCAGCTTAATATTTTGAAATATTGTTGAACTTTTACCAAACGAGAAACCTCGATTGACTAGTGCGCTGGTGGAAGACCAACCATTAAATAAAGTCAGTGGAGTTGATCACGTGTAATGTTGAATTATGAGATATATTCAAAGAAGGAGTTAAGCATGTGGCATGCTCAGAACGAAGTCGACCTGAAGACGATCTGCTGCTTGCAATCTGATACTTCAACTACTTAGAACAGAACTGGAAATACGTCATATCACATCATAGACTCGCTAGTGATTACTGTCATATGCATTTAACGGGATATCGGATGGCATTCTTGTTTAGTGGCCATAACGTTTAGTCCAATGGAAGGCTATATATAGTTCCAGATTTCTACCATTCCAACAGCCGTTCTCTTGTAGCATAACTGAAAGTATTCCAATCTAGTAGGACTGACGTCATTTTAGCACTATATATATGACTATAGCACACATTAATTACATACAGAAAATATACACATAATGTTTAGAGCGAATACACTGATGTATGTAAGACTGATCTGCTGGTATCGAAGTCAGTACAGTTTTACCCCACCTGTGTGGAGTCCAGCGAATTACAAGCAGTCTTCTTCTTCTTCTTATTATTATTATTGTTATTGTTATTATTATTATTACATGGAGCTGAATTAAGAACACTTCTGCTGATATACATGTATACTAGTAAACCGTGCCATGTAGAACAGAACAGAACAGAACAGAACAGAACAGAGTTTTAGTCTCATAATAATCACATACACTGATAAGGAGAATGCACAAATTTACATTTTGTTATTCACATACGGTACAGAGATGTTAAGGGAGCATACGCATCCCGTATTTAATTAATCTAACTAATTTAATTACATGAGGATATATATCTGACATAATGCTAACACATTTGTCAACAGAAGGATATTTACAGTAATAAGGTGATAAATACAATTCTATAAGCTTTTGGAGTGATGGAGAACACAATAAAAAATTATATTCGTCTCCTAATGTAGCATTACATAAATTACATATTCTATTTTCAACATCAATTTTATATGTAGAGATATGTCGTATTCTTCAGACTCGAGCTATTGGTATTACTTTGCCTGGTATCTGATACTAGCAATGACATGTCATGGTCAGTCTTGCTTTTACTTCAAAGTGACTAATTACAATGGCAGTTTATGGGCATTCTCACATTTATTTCACATTAGTAAATGACACTACTACTAACTACAATGACATTGCATTGGTATTCGATCTGTTATTTAACACTTAACCCTCTCCCTGCTAGAATAGGCACAAGTACAGTTCTTTAGGGCATATCCGGTTGCCTCCAGCACAGAGGGAATTACACATGAGCCTGAGTTACTAATAGCGGCTGCAAGTGGGTCATCGAATGTCGAAGAGTTTCATTTAAAACCAGGAATTCCGGTGATAAGCTAACATAAGTCTATGCATAGAAGTGACTACAAATCCAAAGAAAATCTTAATACGATGT
>JAVCKZ010104262.1:0-10736 GCA_034780755.1 Lepetodrilus elevatus
CTGCTGCTGCTACTACTACTACTACTACTACTACTACTACTACTACTACTACTACTACTACTACTACTACTACTACTCTTACCACTACTACTACTACTACTACTATTACTATTACTATTATTAATACTACTGTACTACTACTACTACTACCACCACTACTTCTACTATTAATAGTACTAGTACTACTACCACCACCACTATTACTAATAATACTAATAGTAATAATAATACTAATACTAAGAAGAAGAAGAACACTAATAACAACAATAACAAATACAGAGGCCATAATTGCTAAAATCGAAAGGCATAGTCACTTGACTCACTTGACTCACTTGTGCTATTTCCTTAAGAACTAGTTTTTATTTGATATGTGAAAGTTGTCAGTGTTCGAGCCGTTCTCAACTGCAGAGACATTGAATTTCACTTATTGGCTGCTTCTGCGGGGAATCCGAGTGAGCAGAATGTTTTTATCTTCCCTGAGAGCACAGTTACGAGATTCTGATTGCTTGACATCCGGGCTCCCAGTTCCTCCATTCACTGCAAGCTTTTAGAACCCGTATGATTACTGGATCGTAATACGCGTGGTAGTAAAGGCATGTCGATTAAATTACAATGCACACGATTATAATATTTAAATAAAATTAGGGTGGTGATTTTTATCAATTATTGATGACACCAAACATAACTAAATCGATAATAACAAGTTGTCACTGATATAATTCGTTTAAATCTTCTTTTAAAAAAAAAAATCCAATTAATTCATAGTTTGCATCTAACTTGAAGGTATAAATGTAATTAAATGCACGACAATATTAAACAGTACCCATCGTAACGATGGTTAAATATATATATATATATATATAATTATTAATTTTAATACAGTGTATATTCGTGTCATAAATATCAATATCTTACTACTACCACCACCACTACTACTATTGCTACTACTACTACTTCTCACAATCATCAGCAGCAACATCCCCATTATCATCTTCATCATCATTGTAACCATCATCATACATATTTATAATCATAATACTAATTTATTACACTCTAAAATCCATCATTCAAGAACTTGTTAATAAATCCGAAAACAAACTTGTCACATTACGTACTTTCTGAATATATAGGTTGCTTAGATATTAAACCATTGCCAGTGATCATCACGCGATAGCCTTGAAGGAAAGGCAATGTCACTAAAGACAATGTCACTCGTCCACTACGTGCAATCAAGTCCTGTTCCTACGGTACACGCATGTGTTCGATGACTCCTGGGTCAGAGGTCGACTGATGTCGCTATCCATTCAGAAACCGGAACTCTGGAAGATCTATGCGAGGACACTACGTGACTGTCATGCCAAGACACGCTTAGTAATACGGCGGAAGGATACTGCGAGTGTTTTACTCCGTAGGGATGAATTCTTCCTTATACGAGCCTGGCAGCAGAAGATAGTAATATACAGTTAGTTCCTGGCATTGGCGAGGAACTTTCCGTTTGCCTTCACGTTGACGAAGGAGGTTCCAATTCAAATAGCATTTTTATGTATATCCCATTTCACCGGCGGTTGTGTGTCACGTAGGCCTATATGTAATTACACTAGATTGACCATTAGATTCTGAAACTCCTTTGGGGATTAAACGTATCCATATGGTGTGTATATGTATGTGTGTGTGTGTGTGTGTGTGTGTGTGTGTGTGTGTGTGTGTGTGTATGTGTGTGTATGTGTGAGAGAGAGAGAGATAGAACGATGGGAGGAAGAAAGATGAGAGGAAGAAATATGGGAGCGATCGGAAGAAAGAGGGTTAAACGGGAAGCAAGAAAGATAAATTGAGAGAAAAACAAGTTAGATATATTAAAAGGCATTTTTCAAATAGAAAGTATTCCATTCTTTTCTGTCACCAAATTGATCTATTAAATTCACACATAATACAAAGTTATTATCCTAAAAATTCACAATTTGTAATCTAATTATTATATCCTACGGTAGTAAAATATGATAGCGACACGTCGTCAAAAGTTCAAATATGGTCGTTAATCTATGTGTCAGGAAGCCTTGAACATTCGACATGTGAAATTCCTGGATCTGCAATCTTGCATGATCGTGCCATCATTATTTATTATTGACATTTACAACATCTTTGCTTGACCTTTTCAGCCAAATGTATCGCCTAATGTTAAAGGCAATCTCATTAAAATCAGATCCGAAAGTTGCCTTCGTTGCAGCTGAGCCACGATTGTAATGAGATTGACATCGAAGGTCACTTTGACCAAAATGTCAAAATAACAAATTTCATTTAAAGAGAAACCTTGATACTGAATTCCGCATTCTTCTGCATTTTGAGCTCATTGACTTTACTATTGAAGCAATGTCTGTGCACCATCCCGATTTCGCGATAAAGGACAGATAGAGCAATAGGAACAGGACATAAACTACGACTAATACAGACATTATTGCTGTGGAATGTCATTGGTGTCTTCCACAGAGACAGCCATGGATGACCTCTGAGTGGCATTGCTACCAATCACATGATATTGTCTTAATCCCTTAGAAATGATTATTTCTGACGAAGGGTATTATATGATCATGGAGTTTGCTTACTGCCACGTGGGGCTGTGGTAAAAAGAAATAATAAACGCGCAGGCGGTGATAATGAAATTAAAAGCTAGAAGGATACCCGGATTAATGTTGTTCGGAACATTTCTGGTCAACAATAAGACGTACAGATAATACAGGGAACTATGTTTATTTGAACACACATGCAGTTAACAAAGTGGCATCGAGGTATAAATGGCGCATGATTCTGTCTCGCTGTCTTGAATGGGACTGTGGACAGGCGATAGCGCAAGGAACCCGGGTTCTAATCCCGATCCGGGAGCGTGGTTTCTAATCCCGATCCGGGAGCCCAGCATCAATGTTCGCGAAAGTTACATTTTTATTTCTATTTATATCCTTACGCGATATTGATATGAAGTGTTGTCTGTACAGTGGCAATACAGTTATCAGCCTTGGTCTGTGAGTATCAGTCGGGGCATGGAGGGTTACTATACTGCAACATTCAGCGATACGGATGTTGCAGGTTTCCTCCTGCCCTAAATGATCTTGAAAGCGGCTCTAAATCCCAATTTTAAAATATACTAGTATACAAAGGCAAAGACGTGTTTCTGAACATAAAGGTAACAAAGCAGCATTGATAAAACAGAGGATCATGCCGATCACCATGGGATTCGAACCCGGGTTGCTGGAGTGTGAGTCCAACGCTCTACCGACTGAGCCAAAGGGGAAACCCCGCTGGCCAAGACCAGTAGGAGCATCTTATTTCACACACGGCTACATTGATGCATACATGGTATGATTCCCATCTCTCTGTTTTGAATCAGAATGGGACTAACACAGATATAGAGCCACCAACGAATGTTATTAAATCATACGCTACTATCGAACGATAGCTAACCCAACTACCAACACCACTTGTCTGCAATACGTTAAGCCCAGTGGATCTTTAAATTACAGGACAAAATATACTTCTTGTCTACACACAACTAGTCAAATGTGTAACCTTTCCCAAAAAGCTTTTTACAATGATTGGGAACTTTTCCAACTGAACAATTTCGTTTATTTACTTTCCCTCCAGCTACATAGCTATTCCCATGAAGTCCTAATCAAATGTATCCCTCCCTTTCCCCCCAACTTGTTCTGAAATGCTTTTCCAGCTCTCGACTGAGAAACCTGCCCAATTCTGATGTGATCACAAAGGCTCCAGAACCTCTCACAAGTCGACAATGAAGTTGTATTTTCCCTGGACAAAAATCGTCTTCATTGATGTGCAAGTTAAGAAACCGAATGAGATCCCACTCTCGCGGTGTATCGTTAATTTAGCAGGATTTGTTTGCTCTGTAATTTGAAATATCGCTTCCATGGGAATCGATATCACAGGCGCCTATCTCACAGTGGATATGTCCGTCACTTGAAGGAACAATCCAGAGCTGCTATCCTGCCGAAGAGAGTAAAAGCAAAGGATGTGAACCCACCAATTGCTTTAGGATTTTAAAAAATTGTGAACAGCACCGTTTGCTAGAGGCTGTACAAAAGAGGTATGTGAGCGCACAGCTTTCCAGAAGGTTTGAAAAAAAGGCTGTCCATGGCCGTACCAAGCGAAGGCTGTTTCTAATACCAATCTCCTAACCGGACAGTTGTGACTTTAACGTTATTGACGTCCGACCTCGAAAGGAACACTCGCTACATAGGCAATTAATGTCTTGACCCCCGTTATCGACAGTGTCGGGACATATCCCAAAACAGGACCAATGTAGGTTTCTACTTATTGGACAAGTAGGTACATATCTCAGAATTGAGTTTCAGGAAAGGGCCGAACTGGTAGTCAAGGCACTGCTAGTCAAGGCATTTATCAAGGCGTACAGGCGTTTAAACGTCCATGGCATACGCCCTGAATTACGCCCTGACTACCTGTGGTACGACCCCTTCGTAAACGCATGGACGGAATCATGAATGATAACCATGATTACAGTAAAATTCATTCTGCTGAATTAATCTCGAAAAGTCTAAAATTAAGCCAACCAAAACCGTGGATAATTTATTTTCGTCTAGGATAATATTTTGGTCGTCTAGATCAGAGTCAAAGGCCTTTTCTGATTGTGGACGTCTTTGAACACAGCCCCAATCATCCACACTGTTATGTCTTCGATCGCTCCTTTTCTTTGAACTCTCTGATAAACACTACCCATGGCTACATGTGTTTGGATTTGGGTTCTAATGAGCCAGCGCCTTTGATCACTGATGCTAATTTAAGATCCATTAAGCCCGAGGTCGCGACCTTAAAACCCTCACCTTCCTCGGAATCATTACCATGTTCATCACATTTTATAATAATCGTATGTAGACTTAGCTTTCAAATAACACCAATGTGACACACGATACTCCAAGCCACGAACATACCGCATCTTAATAGCTGATCTCTGGTAAGCGCCAAGGATCTGTATTTGAACAGGGCGTATCATCAGCATCAAATATTAAGCTTCAATATGGCTTATAACACTCCACCGCCGGTCCAGAAGAAACTCGTATACATTATCAAATAAGCGAATCGCATTCAGGCTGATCCTTTGTGCACGAACAGGCATCTTGATGTCTGATTCACTTGAACACTGTAATTATGAGCAAACAGCAAGCTTGGATGGTCAATGGAATCCTTACCATTTAGTTCCATTGCCCGTCTACACAGATTAATAGGATGTTTGAAGATTCTGAGGATCTCGATGACCAAGGTTGTGGAAGCCGAAGACAAACTTTTTAATAAAATTGTTAATAACTAAATGATTGTTCGATAGTCTGGGCGATAGATTCTCGGTGTTCCACTTCCGGTCCTAAAGATATTGGATATGACCCTATATTTCTATATGTCCCAGAAAAGCTTTAATAAGAGGGGGGTTTATTCAAATATCGGACAAAAGAACCTATACGGTGTGTGATGGAATGGCATATATAGCAGATTAACAGACTGATTATCAGCTATATCTATCTCAAGAAGACTTATTCTCGACTGGTGTTGGTGAATGAATAGTACTGACCACAATCTAGGAGGTTCGTTTCGTTTCCGGAATTTTAATTCGGTCATTAATGAATGCAGATCTCGGACGTGGACATTCCTTTGAGAACTTAGAAAAAACATTAACCACACGATGGCTGTTGTGGTCGAAGTACTATTGTAAGACGAATAGCTGATTGCTATATGGATATCATTCTCGTTCGTTCTTTGTTATGGTTATATCGCATTGCATTGGCAGGCTGGTGTATTCATGATCTGTGTGTACATCTCTCTCTCTCTATGTCCGTCTGTCTGTCTGTCTCTCTCTCTCTCTCTCTCTCTCTCTCTCTTTCTCTCTCTCTTTCCCTCCCTATGCTATACTGGATTAGGCACGGGCTCGGCTCTATCGGACACTTCCGGTTGCGTCCAGCATGGAGAGGGTTAAATATGCAAAACTGAGAAGTATCTTTTTAATACTGACAATTCGATGAAGTGTTGTTGGTAGAAGACAACAAGGGTTTGTGAACTGTGAAGACGTTAGTGTTTTGGTGTGTTCTCCCTTCTGCACAGTCATGATCGTGTAATTCCGCCAACCAACCGAGGGACCCATATTGCACTAAGGTATAAACAGGTTGAAAATAAATATTTATTACATGAATGATCGATCACTCGAAGAACATCTTTAATGTTTTATTATGGCTTATTTTGAAATATGTGTCAGAATAAATATTTATCTATTTTAGAAATTAATAAAAAAAAAATATAGTATAGTATAGTGTTTCTATGACAAAGAGTTCAGTTAGTCTCAGTAGGTTCTCGTGAAGAAAGTATGCGTGTCTCGGTTGGTTGATGAGCGTTGCTTGATACTGTTTACCTGTATTGGTGTTTCTATCTGTGTTACGATGCTCACAATAAAGTTATTTTATACCTCTTGAAGAAAATGTTCTGTTATCGGATGGATATCTGCGCCGGTTTGTGGGAAGAACAATTCTGACCATATACAGCCTTTTTAATACAGATCCACCTCCAATGGTGAAACTATCAAAAGTTCAATGATCGTTCTTGTTCTATGTAAAGTAGATAGTATTTAACATATATCGTTTTCAAGCACGACTAACATTGCAATACACATCAATGCATCTGGAAATAATTAAAGAACAGCTTATAATGCATTGTCTTGTACGCTTATAGTACAAATCAGTAAATTTCCGGACACATTGTGAAGATAATTAAGTTACATTCAATTATTCTGTTTACAAATGTTTGATTCATTAGTACACAAACACACAGAAAATAATCTTATAAATCCTATAATCCTATGAAGTCTCGTGTAGGCAAAGTAGATACTTCTATTAAATACGTATACATGTATTTCAAATAAAAATGGGTTCACCATTTAGTAGGTTGGTACCATATGATTGTATTTCTTTAGCTTCACAATCTGTTGTTTCCAGTTTCAACGTACCATACAATTCACAAGAATATGCCAGCAGATGCAGTAAGACCACGAACACAACCCGTCCATTCTTCAAGTTCATAGCTGTAGTGTGGGTATACATTCATGCACGCACATTTCTCTGACATTTGTTTATACGCACAGTCAAGATAATAAACACAGTGCATGTCTATGTTGACTTTGCTGCTGTTGAGTCTGACTACACGGTGCTAAGCTTTACACGAGAGCAGTCATTTAATCTGACAATAATCTTCTCGCTGCGTCGGCACAATCCGTCAAATCGTGACACTATCTTTTGGTTTGACGCCTTGATGCACGGGAATCTCACCACCTGTGTTTGTGCACGAGTTTAAGTTTAGTACTCTAAGGCACTGAGAGAGACTGGTGTTTTAAATTAAATTATTCATTAACTTCAATCAGACTATCAGGAATCTAAATCAACAGAAATTTACATTATAAAATAGGGCCTATGTAACGGGCTTGTGGTAGCGCAATGCACGAGAACGTTTGGACTTTGGCGCCAAAGGCTCAGAGTTCTATTCCCGTCCCGGAAGCCCGCGAAAGCTACCATCTGTCACAACCGGCGCTCGCAGGTTTACTGCAACATTCAGCGCTAAGGATGTTGCGGATTTCCTTCTGCCCTAAACTGACAAGTCGTGATATTAGTGACATAATCTATAAAGCAACTCTAAACCACAGGGGCTGCTCCTTTCTAGCTGTTCTGTCTGAACTTTCTGTCCAACGCATGCGCAGATACCAATGATCAACACCACACAGTGTAACTGTGCATGCGTCGGACAGAAAGTACAGACAGAACAGCTAGAAAGGAGCAACCCCCTAATTACTAATTAGAAAAAGAAAAGAAAAAGAAAACCATACATACATTCTTCAACTGCAGAACATCATCTCATGTAGGCCTACTCAGCTACTGTAGCCAATATAAATATACGATTAATGTACATTATTGGTATTGAAACATTTGACGACCTCTTTGCTGGACGTCCACGGAATAACAATTGTTAAAACCAGGAGAAATAAGATTTGAATTCTTCCCAAAATATATCTGTCATGGCCAAACGTTTCTACATTTAAATGGATTAAAAGACGATAGCCGTAACAATATATGGGTTTGATGTACTACTTACTACTTGTAGGGCCTACTAATTATTATAACATTTATGTCATGTTTAAAGTGTACAGTATACCTTTAATTTAAGCAAGGTATAATGGTGCGAGAGTTTTCTATTATCTTCCTCACATTACGTCTTCACTGATAACAGAACAATAATTAAAGGCGTAACT
This sequence comes from Lepetodrilus elevatus, assembly GCA_034780755.1. Lineage (NCBI taxonomy): Eukaryota > Metazoa > Mollusca > Gastropoda > Lepetellida > Lepetodrilidae > Lepetodrilus > Lepetodrilus elevatus. The sequence goes on from JAVCKZ010104262.1 coordinate 8,303, forward strand.
TTCTTGTTGATAAAAAAGAAAACACCCCGCATCTTAAGGCTAAGAAATTACTCACTTTTGAAGTCCTGCTTTCACAGGTTACATAATAACTTCTGCATATGAATGTGACCATCTTTAAAAAATGACAAGACAAGATGGTTGCAAGAAAACGGTAGCTACGTTTGGCGGTCTCTCTCTGTCGCCCCAGGCACCGGACGACATAGAGGCTCTAAATCATACCTATATTCAACGAGGAGACAATTCTAGCTAACACCTTGTCGGAGGATCGTGACTGCAAGTCGCGAGGTATCGTTGGGCGTTGTTGCGGTGGCGACATTTTGTCTTGTGGGGCCGCTGGTGAATTTTCGAATTTTAGGGAGATTTTTGGCCCGGTGTTCATCGATTCCCGTATGCTTTTTCTTGGATTGTGAAATGTGAAGATATGGACTGTCAGAACACTCGCCTGATTTACCTGTGCGTGTGCGCGACAATCGTCGCGGGACGGATGCGACTTCATAGTCACGGATACGAGAATGTGGTGATTTCTATCGGAAGTCACGTGAGAGAGGATCCGTTGCTGATCAAACGACTGCAGGTAACGTTAACGTATTGGAATCGTTTAACCCTCTCCATCCTGAAGGCAACCGGAGATGCCTTAAATGGCCGTGCATGTGTCTAATCCAGCAGGGAGAGGGTTAAGTATGCTGTGGAGTAGGCCGACTTTCGCAGAGCCAAATTTTGGTGCAGCGTCCGAATTTGCAAAGAGCAGTCATATGGATACAAATAATAAAATACTATTATCATGGATGTAAGAATTCTTATGCGAGTTAAGAATTCTTAAGGGTTAAGAAAGTTCTTAGATGTTTCGTGACTATAAACCCCGAAGAATTTCCATTGCATATTTTAAAACATTATAATACTATTGTAAACCATAATTTTAGCGATAACATTTCGTCCGTTCACTTTTTTATATTAGTGTCTATTATATTATTGCATATTTTACAAGGCAATATAGGTATTACTTAAATGGAAAATGAAAACTCAATGTGATAGTTGGGAATTTAGGTCAAATATGTATTCTATTAAGTTAACAAAGTATTTGCTGACTTAAGAATATGGGAGCCTATTCTCGAAACGTTCTTACGAACTTCTTTGCCTAATGAGAAACATTTATACGAACATTTGTATTTATAATTATAAGAACAGTTCGTAGCCATACTATAAGAATCGTTAAGATTCGTAAGAACGTTTCCAGAATATACCCACTGAATATTATTAAATTGGTCATACGTGTATCTTATATGGGGTTTTCATGTAAAATGAAAACTCCAAAACGTTCACAAAGGCTCTGGTGAAGTTTTATAGCAATATTTTATTGCTATTTTCACGTATACAGAGGTAGTGTTTATAACCCTCCCATTCACATTTGCATGTTTATATACATGTGCAAGTTCCATTTCTCTGTAGACCAGCCGTAGGCACTCTTAGCATTTTGATAAGAAGGTCAGAAACCGATGATTTTACACTGCGAAGTAAATACTTGGAGTATTGTTGTTTAGTATTACATTACTTCGTAATATGTCATTATATGAACGTGAATGGATTGCAGGTCGACTAATATAATTAAACCTTGTCTACGTTTTTATCTTTGTTGTTGAAATATTAATGGTGTTTTGTATTTGAAAAAAATAAATAAATGAAAAATGTTTTATTAAGAAAACAAGCTAAATCTGTAAGTGTACTAACTATATGCTGTGAAGATGGCAATGCCTACATGCAATACATACTGTACAGCTATAATTAATTAATAGTTATTGCGGGTTATCTTCCCACCACATACAGACCACTGCAATATAACTGGAATACTCGATTACCAGGTTAACATTTACAGTAACAAATTAATTAATATTTACATATTTACTTGGAACTATATTTTGTCTGCGTCATGTTTTCACCCAGTTCCCAAGACATTTGCCCATACTGGTATCGTCTTTGTGACTGCACATTTCGTATTACAATAGTTTTGTTAGTTATATGATACATAGAATCTCACATACATGTTCATATTATTACTGACATGATCTAAGCAGGTATAGTACAATACACCTGCATACTTTTCACCGACAACAGCGGCAATATTATAATAAGAATATAATAGAAAATATATATAATATAATAATATAATAGAAATAATAATAATAGCAATAATAATAGAAATAATAATGTAATAGAAAACAAAACTGCTTTATTGCATGAGATTCTTGCGAGTGACATGGCGGAAATACTAAAAAAATGCTCTAATACCCTATGCGTCAAATTTGTCATAAGATTTATGTGCCTATGATTCTGTTAAACAAAGCTACGGTAGCACTACTAGATACTAGTACATGTATAGACCTTGCAGAACACCAGCCTCTCTCTCTCTCTTTCTCTCTCTCTCTCTCTCTCTCTCTCT
>JAVCKZ010104284.1:0-10736 GCA_034780755.1 Lepetodrilus elevatus
ACCATTTAGGAAAAACCACCCCCAGTTCACCCGACCGAGATTCGAACCTCGATCTCCCCGTCCTCAGCAGTCGAGCTTAACACGACAAGCGCGTTAGCCAACTACGCCACCGAGGCGGGTCATTGATGATTTTAAATACATAGCATCAAATAGCTATTATAGACCGGCATTAGTGGCTACGTGGATTAAACGCCTGATTTAGTTTGCCAATGTTGGGGAAGTCAGGGTTCAAATTCCAACTAGATATTCAGAGAGGTTTCTTTCTCTTAGACCAGTGGTTCCCAAACTTTCTCGACTCGCAAACCCCTTTCACAAACATCTAAGTTGCACAAACCCCCTGGAAAATATCCATAGCCACGCACTTAATTTTATATCTAATTTTTATAAAATTTATTTATTAACTTTAATTAAAATGTTTAATACCTTTAAATTAACCTACTGTAGCTCGGTAGGTACTTTGGGATACCTTACCAAATATAATCAAATAATATTGATACTACTTAAGTAAAAGTTCAAATAATTATAGATTTGTTTTAAAAATTAAAACTAAAATTAAATAAGCAAAGCACTGTAGTGAAATTTTCTTATCTTTACTGTCACAATATCATCCGATTTCACATTCATTTTAAAGTGGTACTTGAAAGTGCTGCTTTGACATAACTGAAATACCCTCCTTTAATCACAGAATTCCATGTCGATTAAAGTTTACGTTTATTTTTAAAGGTTTTAACAGTTACTCACTTCTTCACGTGACTTAGTGAGAAGGATGCGCTTGCTTTGGATGGCACAGAGCTTTAAAGTCAGGGCATAAGAAGAAAAATAAAATGGTAACAAAGCTGTAATAGCTTATTCTCTAACAATGAGAACTCCTCCTTTAAACTTAACCAGAAACCAATGACAAAGATGTATAGCTTTTCTTTAATTCAAACTCGGTAAACATTTCAAGAAGCTGCTCTTTTTCACTCATGCTTAATGTGGATAATTTCAAAACTGCTGTCTCTTCCAAGGTATTGCGAAACCAATTGTTATTATGGTTGAGAAATAAGTATTTGTTCAAGGTTTTTCCAAGTCCCTTCAAGTGACCTATAACCACGTTCTTTAAATTTTCGTTCAAAGAAAGCTGATTTTCTACCATGAAGTCGTGATGAGTATCAAATCACTCCGTTTGATTGCTAACTAAACATGTTTCTCAAAAGTTAATTTTTTTATGAACGACTCGATACGGTCTTGCACAGTAAAAACGTTAATATTTGACCCCTGCAATGAGTGGTTTAAACTGTTCAATTTTGAGAAAATGTCTGCCAACTAGGCCAAAGCCTTGAGCCACATTTGATCTTGCATGCATTTTGCTTTTTGAAAGGGATGGTTGATAAGAAAAACTAAAACTAATTGTTTAAATTATAACAATCTTGTATAAGTTCTAACTCGATATAACCAACCACCAGATTTCAGTGTAAGACAATAAACAGTTGTAAATAATTCCTATTTTCTCATAAAGTGCTGCAAAAATCCGCCATTACAGAAATATTTTGGCGAACCCCTTGGAAAATTTCGTGAGGCCTAGTTTGGTAACCACTGTCTTAGATGGTTTCTCACATACCCTTATTAAAATGTTTAAAATGTACATAGTCCGTAGGGGTAGTAAGACGTGCCGCAAAAAAAAAAAAAAGTTATAGAATATTATAATGCGAGCAAACATGTTTATATTGGTTGTGAGCCGCTTCAGTGGCTGCGTGGTCTAACCTGCTACTATCGCAGGGAATTAGACTGCCTATGACGGGGAGATCGAGGTTCGAATCTCAGCCGGGTGTACTGTTGGAGGTTTTTCAGAAATTATTTCCAATCTCCCTCCTCGCAAATTCGGGTACATTTCCTCTAAATATAACCTGTATTTCTCTAAAACATAAGCGTAATTAGTACATAAGCGTACAACTCTAACGGGTAATAAGACGCGTTGCTACAAAAAATAAAATATTTTGACTGTAGCCCGCAACACGCCTTGAGTCTATCGCCGGGTATCCACTTAAAGCGTATCAGCGTATCGTATCAGTGGAGATGGGAAATTGTTGAAAATGTCGTGTCAAAAGTGATACAAAGATACGCAATGGGCTCGATCGGTCATTTGTCGGTCGAGGACTTCCGGCGGCAACCTTGTGTAGAGATTTGATTTTGTTTAGTACGGCTTTTTTCCGTTTATGGTTGTTATAGATATATTTTTAGCCCATTGGAGTGGAGTAAGAATGAGACCATACGATTTATTGAAATATACCGTAAAAGTTACTTAATTTGGGACCCAAAACATCCTGATCATTTCAATAAAGTGCGAAAACAAGATGCGTGGGTGGAGAGATGTGCCCATTGCTGCAGCATAACTAGAACTGAACACTCAAGTTCGATACGTATCGTAGTCACGTGTCCTCCATTTTAATATGGATACTCAGTGATGATACAAAACAAAACAATAGACAGTGTTGCGCCATATCGTATCACTAGATGATACGCAACGATGACACGGTACGAGGATACGCATTAGTGGAGACCCGCCTTAGGGCGTCACTCTCTCAATAGACTGGACTTAAAAAGCTGATAGTGGTCTCAAATTAAATATATCACAGTCAAGAGTTTTTACTATCTGTGATAGAATGAGTGTTTTCAACATTTAGCGCTTCACTGGTATAATAGAAGGGCATCAGGAATAATACCTCTTACTGTCATAGCTACATGAAGAGGTTATTATTCTTAGAAGTGAGTAACAACATAGTTTCATCCATGGTGTCATTAGGAGAGCCCTAATTCCACAGCATTTCTATTTTTGATAGAATGAATAGTTTGGTTACATGCATATAACGTGCTAGGCCTACACAATGACCATCTTATATGGTCTACATTGCTCTGTTTTGATTAATTGTTCAAGTAGGGCTTATAGAGTAGTTTTTTATTAGTCAAAGCATTGGAACTTGCTAGAATGAAAGTTTTTGCTTATAAATAAGCTAAGTACTACTATTTTTCATTCTTGCATAGCTACAAAACAATATAAGTACTAAAGTACTAAATGTATTTATGTCCCCCTGGTTCTTATGATGAATACCCAACAATCACAGTTATTATTTGTGTAGCCATAGTTAACTAGAGTGTGGGCCTATCTGTAAACACAAAGGAGGAACATCTAGGTCCATCAAAGAGCTTACCAATCAATTTCCTAAAGCTCTATTTAACAATATATTTGCCTATAATTAGGAAAATATTAATATTATGAACTATGCACTTAGTAAATAGCTTAAGTATACTTAGCTTACCTGACAGAGCAAGACTCTAATGTAGGATGTTTGTCAACAACTGAATTAACACAAGCTGTAGTTGTGCTGTCGTCCTCCATACCACCACTTTCATAGGAATCTTCCAATATTTGTTCTGCAAAAACTTCTGAAGAAATAACATTTTCTTTTACGGCTGGTGGAAATACCTCATTTAAAGTCATCGTCTCTTCGTTATCAGGCTCACAGTTTGAAGATCGTGAAGGTTTAAGCAAATTGCTGCTCATGAATGCTTTAAGATGAGCCTTGAACTGAAGAGCAGAAGGATTGGCATTACATCCTCCTCTCTGTCTCAAAATTGAAAATAAATTTTCAATTGGATCCTGATTCAATTTTGAAGTCATAAGAAATGAAATATTCTCCTGTTTTAGTTCCGACCACAAACAAAGAGTGCTCCTGATTGAATTACTAAGACCTGTAAAACAAAACGGTTTTGCACTTCTCTTACTCCCAACAACTTTCCAGGAATCCACAAATTCAGCTGCATCTTTAAGATACTCTTCCACTTGAGGATTTATTTCACTTAAAGCACGGGAGAATGGGTTACCACTATGAAGAGTTTTAGAATTTAGTGCATCAAATATATTATTAATTCTCCCTGCAAATTCAGCAGTGCCAAGGGCAGTGTCTGAAATTAGCTGTTTTGTGGAAACGGCTGTTAAAATGGCAGATTCCATGGAATGACTTAAAACTTGTGTCGCATACTTGACGGCCATTTTTTGAAAATTCTTTGGTGAAACGTGTATCTGTCTAATTTTTACTAGAGCTCTTGCTTTCGGTATTCCACCTTCCACCTGAGTGCAAACGTCAAGCTCATAAACTTTTTCAATATCCTTCCAAGAAGCCCTGCGGTCCTCAAACTGAATGTCTTTAGAAATTAGATGATTTCTAACATTTTTGATTAGATGGGGAACATCATGAATGACGTGAACTTTCTTTTGGTTGGTAACAATGTACATGTTTTCTTCTGTTACACCAAGCTTGTTTAAAGCAGCCCTGTTATTAGAGCCTTGATCACACACAAGAGCTCGTACCCTCAATCCAACTTTATTTAAATTTTCCAAATTCTCTTCAATCATAGGCTTTAAGTTAATACTCTTAACATTAGAAGACGCAAAGTAGTAGGACACAGGAAGCTTCCATGGAATAAAAAGACCGCGTATCATAAACACCAAAGCTTGCTTTGCAGGTGATGAACTCCGACCCTGTGATCCAAGATCTTGAATTCCTTCAATCCTGTCATTCTTTTGATTGTACTGTAGGAACATTCTGATACTCATCTCGTCAAACATCAAAACAACTTGTTTTTCAAGAGGATCAGATATGCTTTTCACTTTCATGGCAAGTTGATGAAGTAGTTTTTCGTTGGTTCCTGTTTTATTTGGAATTGAATTTATCCAAGCGGAAATAGAAGAAACACTCGGAAGTTTAAGTCCCATTTCTTTCAAATGCACGTAGAGTGCCGGAGATTTATAATAACAAGATAACGCAAACTGTTTCTCATCTTTAGTGTAAGAGGTATTTGCAGTATGCTGAAATTGCATTGCTAAAAATGTTGCGGCTGTAGGAGGGAATTTTTCTTTTACCATTAGGGCCACATCTTTTCCCGAGATTATCTGATTGGTGTTTTTTAACCTACTTATTGAAGCTCTTTTTAAAGAAAGTAATTTTTTCTGGCTACGTATAGTTTTTCTTAGTTTGATTTTTCGTGGAGTTAGTTCGGTTTCTAGCTTACTACTCGAGGATTGTGAGGGCTTGAAAACTTTTGTGGGGGTAGTAGGTAATTTTTTTAGGTTGGAAACCCTAGGTAAAGATTCAATATTGTTAAGTTTTTGAGGTGACAACGCGGGAAGGTTTGGAACTGTTGCGAGATTACCATCTTCTGTGGGCACAGCTGATTTACAAATCCTATATTTGGTACTTGCATTTATAAAACAGTTGGGTTTAAAATGTACGTCACATACTGATTTGTTTTTTAATTGATTGTCTGATAAATCAAGGAAGCTAATTTTATTACAATTTTGAATCCAAATATCTACTGTATCTTTCTCATTAACTGGAAATGAATAAAAGTGTCTGTTCTTGTACGTTATTGAATTTGCATTGCAGTTTTTATATGCACAGTATCGAGGCATTGCTAATTAAAAAAATATTATACTACGACAGTTAAATTACTTTCTAAATACGGCATCGGGTTTGTAGTATAACAATGGTATAGTAAAATAAATTATAATAGTAATAACTTAAGTCGCCGAGTTTAAAACATGAAACTTCTCTACACACTTCCTATAAATAATAATATGAAAAAAATTATTAAGACCATGTATATAAAAACACTATTTTATAATAACACTTATTTATGATAAGTAGTATATAAACTATCCATGAAAAACACTTAACTAAAAACAACGCTGTCACTTTGATTATTCACTGTATTGTTATACTGTCTAATATTAGCCAACATAATCTCATCTGCCGTAGAGTTAAACTTTTCCAGCTTTTATCCACAACACATGTTTGAATATCAAAGTTCAACTCTGTAAATAAATGTACTAAATATTTTCAAATGAAGACTAATTATTTTCATTCACAAATAATTTATACACTTGAACTTTAACTTCACTCGGTCGCTCCAGAAGGACTACTGGTTAGAAAATAAGTGAAAGCCAGTTATATTTTGGTTCTCAAATCATAAATTGAAACGCATTGTCAACAAATATTGTTAAGGTATTAAAATAAAATACAATTTTCGAATAAATGGGAAATTCCAAAACTAAAAGGCCCCATTGTCATAAATACTAATGAAAGTACGTCTCAAAGAATTGTCTACAGCTTATCCCTATGTCTGTCTTTGTCTGTTGTAAGGTAAAAATATAATAAAAACCCTCTTTTGACTGGTATGCAAAAGCCGCACAAAAACTGTTTTGTCTCTAAATTTAGGGGAGAGAGAGAGAGAGCCTGGGCACCCTCACGGAACCAGTCGGAGGATCATTTAACAATATTACCAATTAAAATCTAAAAAGATGAAATAATTAAAATCTGATTGTTGAGCTATTATATAACAGTAGAACTGGTACTTCAATTCGGTGGTCATTTGCTTTAAATTAGGTAAGCGTTTTCTTTCTTCCAAAGATATACAGTAATTGATTTTGTTTTTAATTATCATTATTTATACAATTTTTTTTCATGAGGAGATTGTGCATCCCCTTCTGGATCCGACCCTGAAAGGGTTTTTAAATTAAATTGATATATTGGACATATTACCCCGATTTTTGTATTTAAAAAAATGACATCTGACAAGAATCCTATTATAAGAAATAAAAATGGCTACTCAGGCGAAATTTCTACGAATTTCTTTGGTTTAATTGTAACACTGCCTTAAATATATTATGAATATGTATACTAAAATTATTTATAATATTATTTTGTGAGAGTAAGAGAGGCAAGAAAGTTGATAGGACGGCCACTCATTCTGCTTTAACGACCGCCACTACTTTTCATAAGTTAAGATACTATTTTGAGAAATTTTGATATAATTTATAAAGAATTTTTCAGATTAAAAAATTTATAAATACTTAAAGTTACCGTCTTTTAAACAATACAGTCGTCTTACTGGGTAACTTATTGAAATAGCACATAAAGTTACTACTCTGTAACGTCAAGGTTAGATTAAATTTGTTTTAAAAAAATCTAAAAAGTTATATGCCATGAACATAGCTATAACACAATGGCAGTATTTAAATAAATATTAACTTTTTTTGGGGCTGTTAACATTGAAAAAACGTAAATATATTTTTATGTTTAGATCAGAATTGACACTTTAAATCAAGCGTGGCATTTAGCTTCACTGTTGAATGTATTAAAATAGCTTTAGTAAATGTTGCAACTGTCTTATAATAAATGCCCTGCGTACAGTTTATTTTAGATTTATCTAGATATTTATACACTAGAAAGTAGACTTGAGCCTGTTCCTATCTACGATCCAACCATTGTTATTGAGAACATAGATGATATATTTGCACAGAAAATATGTATTCATTATATTGTTTTATCAGTCATAGGTTATATCTTGATTAGATATAAACCTCTGAAATATAAAAGAATATATGTTTTGTTCACAAAGGCTTATTTGAAATATATCAGGTATATATTATATATCTTATAATTGTATTTCTTTTTTATATAAGTGATATAACTTATTATATCCAGGTGCATTGCGCTGGGGGAGAGGGTGTTGGGGGTGTCACCCCTCCAATGTTGGTTTAAAGCCTGGAAGCTGTGAATTTTGTGAGATTTGAGGTCTTTAGTTGGAAAATTCTAGGATTACTCTCTACATCATTAATTTATATTATGTAAGTCCTTAATCACAGATTTTTACAGACAAATTTAAAATTTCCCAACTGTTGATTTCTACTCTACAAAAAATCTCAACTTCAAAAATCATCAAACAATGAAAGGAGATTTATTATGTTGTAGATTTTAGAAATCTTAGTTAATCAAGTAGTCTAGTAGCGCCGTTATCAGTAGGCAAAGACAACGGCCGGTGAGTGTAATGCGGTATGGAAACGAATCATAAGGGAACATGAGCCGCCCATTAGGAAAATTTCACTCAGCCAGCAATGTTTTATTTATGGTTTAGTGTTTTTAGTTGTGACTTTCGTGGCTGCTAGACTGTCGCAGTTTAATGATTCAAATTATCATATTGTCCAGACCATGCCTTAATTAAGACTTTATTAAATTTTTAAGGCATAAATGCAGTGAATGTTACGCAACATTTTATTGTTTTCTTATTGAGATCTCTGACTAAGATGAAATGAGGACATTGAGGTTAGTGTTAGTGTTTGACTTCTGAAATACACCCATTTTTCTAGCAAGTATCCATACTAGTTTTAATAGGTCTGATGTATCTTAGTTCAATGTTTATTAAAATAGGCTTTCATGAAAGCAATTTAGGCTAAAGCAACAATGAAGGAAGAGGAGTAACTTAGGGCTATGTTATATTGTTACAGCTCTTATAATTTTTCATTTGATTAAGTAGGCTACACTAAACAAAAATATAGTTTTTATTCCCCCTATAACTTTTTATATTTGGGGTGCATTTTTAAATTTTTTACATGATGTTCGATTTGCATGAAATTCCGTATAACCACGTTTAGAATACTTGTTTCGAATTTGTCATCAGTTATTGCATAAAATGTCAGGGGAAGCCCCTTCACCCTCACGCACTAAATTACAATACGTTTTGAATAGTTTATTCGCGTACCAGTATTAACATTTTAGGGCAAATTCCATAAGGTTATGAAGCAAGTATCAAAAACTGTAGAAATAACGATAAATTCCATTTTTTATTGCTTTATTTTACAGTTGAAAAAGTGTTTAAAGAAACATGGCTAAATCGCTAATTTTTTGATAAAGTGACGAACGAGTTATACATTTCATGGAGCTTACAAGTTAAATATTGCGTCCAAGTGTGTTATAAAAACAATCAGTGGTTTCCAACCTGGGGGTCGTGGCGTGTTTTGAGTGGTTCACAATATTGAGTATTTAGCTCTATATTTACTTTTTCAAGGATTTTAAAGATTATAGGAAGGTGAGAAATTCTAATATAAATGTAAGTGGTTAAAATGGTAAAAACTACCAAGTTACTGCTTAGGTTCATTTTGACTAATCCATTCCGATAGCTTCTTGCTGACTTGAATTATTGTGGCTGCTATATAATATGATAATAGATTAATTTGAAGTAAAAGATTATGCGTCTTATTTATTTACACCTACCGTAGGATAACGTTACATGGTCCACGGGTATAGCAACTAAAATAATTATAAAAGTACATGTTTTTTTATTTTACAGTAAAACTAAAACAGACGTAAGTAAGTTGCCTACAAATTTTCTACTTTTAGGGAAAAGAGACATTAGTAAATTATGACTTAAATCAGTATTGAGCTTTATGTTAACTGTATATGTACTGACTATCTAACTTTGTAGGCCTGATAGTTTTAAGTTTTAGGTAATGTTTTCAATTTGATCACTTGAATTTTTTCGAACCAAAACTTTTTAATTTTCCTACAAACAATGAGTGTGAGTGTCAAAACAAATAACACTTGTAGCTTTAAAAATCCAGGATTAACAAATAAATTTAAAAATACAGTAGCCTAAAACTTCGATTCAAGGCTTGAGTATCCCCCCAAATTTTAAAATTTTCCTAGGAGACTCCTCCCCCACTCCCCCTTTCCCTCCGTTCTCAACGTTGCTCTTGTACTCTCCTTTGCCACTTGGAAATATTTCTTATTCCAGAATAATTTGAATATCCACTATTCCAGGCGTTAAACACGAACGTAACCGGAAGGAATAACTTCCAATAGCGAATAAATTAAGTGGGTCATTTGCTAACTTTGGATCCTGTATCTCATTTGGCTATCTGTTATTTTTTGCAATGTACTATTTTTTATTTGTAGGATCTAGTCGCATAGCTGGCTATCATGAATTTAGTTTATTTACCTACACCCTTCCAACATATTACTCATATTATTATAAGTAAATCTAGCCAAGTCAAGGTTGAGTAAAGTAAGTTTTTGTTAGATTCAGTTTGGCTACGTTAGCTAAGGTTTTGTATTTTTAATTGGTTGGAAGATCAACAAAGCTTGTTAATTTAAATAATCTGTTTCGATATGATTCTCTCATATTATTTAAACTTGGTTTAATCTAGATTTAGAATTTAAAACTTAGATATATTGCTCAAAAATATATAGAAAGAATTGATTGATACAATTTGTTAAGTTAATTGACGTAATAAAATAAAATTGCAGATCAAAATGTAAAATTAGGTTAACTTATGGTAATAACATATTGTCAAATAATGAAAACCTTACACATGTAATAAATAATTCATCATTAATTGATCAATATATAAGGTATACAAGTCTAAAATACATAAAAAACACGTTAAAATGTTTAAAACTTACAGATACCAAAATAGGTTAGACAAAACAAAGTTCAAGTACATGTAATTTCAGAATTCAAACTATAAAACTTTTGGGTTAAAAGGTTAACATCTGTAAATAGGTTATGATTAAATGATTGAGTATTAATATACGACTTTAAGATATACAATATTTATTGAAACAATGCTAAAATTATATATAGATATTAGAGTTGACACGTATAAAATTTTAATTTATAGGTTAACCAATTTGAAACGGATATAATTGATTTAGATAATTTTGTAATATTCTAAGTGCTATCTGTTATTGTTTGTCCCGTTACTCCTTTTGAATTTACAGCATTGAAAAAAATACTGGAATACTCAATCCGACATGTTTCGACAGATAGGTGTCATAATCATGGTTATTATTATTATTATTATTATTATTATTATTATTATTATTATTATTATTAGCACCGCGTCTTACTACCCGTTCGGG
>JAVCKZ010104295.1:0-10735 GCA_034780755.1 Lepetodrilus elevatus
CTCCAATTATATTCGTTGATATAACGCGGGTATTATAACGCGGGTGGCATGTCATGGACCCCAACTTCAGCGTTATAACAAGGGAGCATTAATAATATGAGAGTGGTGATTACTATGCTCATCTTCTAATAGCTTTACAATTGATTGTAGTTCTGTGGATTGGGCTATTAATCCACTGGCCATGTGGATTGGGCTATTATTTGGCCATGCATATTTTATAATGTTGTTATTTCTTTTAATACAATGTTATTATATTTTCCCCCCAGTATGAGATTTTACTGAAGGCATACGCAGAGGACAACAAAACTCAACCCGACGAATTCTTCGGAACTTTCGACTCATTCCTTCTGTCGTTCTCTGACGCTCGCCTGGAAAATGAGAAGATGAAGAAACAGAAGGAAGAAGAAGAGAAGAGAGCCAAGATAGAAGAACAGGTACCTCCCTCATTATTGTCATTATTGTCTTTGCACACTCTTACATGGTTCTACATGTCGTGGATTTTTAGCAGTGTCTATCCTGGCCCCCCAGATTACGGAACTTTTAGAATATGACTTCACGCTCCAGCTCAAATTGTATGTGTGGATTTGTGAACAAAGCTTTTGAGTTGAGCATGAAGTTGCAGTCAAAAAATATTTCATCATCTTGTGGCCTGAAAATGTAAACAGTTCAACGTTCTTTGTTTATTAGGTAGTGCTCCTTTCTAGCTGTCCTGTCTATACTTTCTCTCCAAGACATGCACGGTTAGAAAGGAGCAACACCGCACAGTGTCCAGTACATGTACCAGCGAAATAGGTGGTGCAGACTGCACAGTACACAATCCAACATGGCTGCCACTGGAAATTTACTCTGTGCTTGCTCACTCCATTTTAAAGAACAGAACATGTACTGCACATGTGACAGAACATTTAGAAAGGAGCACTACCTATTTCAGTATTCTCCATTATGAGAGTTATTCCCCCTTGTTTCAGCTAAAGAAGGAGCGAGAAAAGCGCCTCCTGTTGAGAAGAAGTAGTACACTGGACAAAAAGGAAGGAAAGATAACCTCAAATGGCACAGAAAACGGAACCGAAAAGGGTATTTAATTTTTTTCTCCCAAGTACTACGGAAATAAAGAATGGTTTTGTTTTATAAATTTGCCGCAAATTGGTGCTCCCAGCTTTACTGCAACTGTCAGGGCTACGGATGTTATGGGTTTCCTCCTGCCAAAAACTGACAAGCTTTGATATAAATGAAAGAATCCTGAAACACAAATTAAAAAAACCACCACGATAATAAATGAAAGTAAGGTAATTAATTAATTATTTGTTGCAGGAGAGTTTGATGACCTGATATCGGCCTTGAGGACGGGCGACGTATTCGGGGAAGACATGGCCAAGATGAAGCGAAGGCGGCGAGGGGTGCCCACCACCGACCTGTCTCGCGAACGTGTCGGCAACCCCAAACTGTGACCACGTCATCCCTAGGACGCCATCACTCCAGATTTAACTCTCAACCTGCTGGATTAGCTAGCCATAGGCACTGATTTTAGGGCATCTCCAGTTGCCCCCAGCAGGGAGAGGGTTAATTGAATCCTCGGAAGCTCCAAAGGAACTATTTTCAAGGAATGTTCATCAGTCATATTGGCACTAGCTTGACGTGATCCCTGGTGCAAGTTTAATACATATCAACGTATGGGACAACATTAACAAGGTGATGCTGAATTACAATATTCATGAGCAAACATAAGCCATATGTGTTGATTTGGGTCCATAAATTGGAGATTCTTCATTGACATACATACGTACAACTGCATGAAAACCATGACAATTGTGAGAAACCATTTCATCTGTGGTTTCTGTGATCTTTTAGAGCTTTTGTCGGAAAAAAATGGTAAATGTCTTGAGGTAATTCGTCGTTTATGGGGTGAAAATTACGTGCTGCGACATAAACAATAAATGACTTGCTGTACGGTTAAGATCAGAGCTGTTCTTTTCAGCTAAAGTTAATTCCTGATTTTAATACTTGCTGACATTGAAGCTGAAGGTTGTGTCCATATATTTTTTTGTCATTTTGCTACTACGTGTTTTTGGTCACAAGTATGAGACTACTAAGTGGAGACAACTCTATGTGTGTCTCAGTTTAAGGGGAGACAATTAACACCAACTTTATTTTTAAAGTGTTTTGCTTGATCTGCCTGAAGTGTATGACACCCTTTCATGGTTGTAAACTTTGACTTTTACAAAGTGAATATTTTCTATAACACTGGAAACAACATTCATGAAACTTGAATGACAACAGTAATATACTGACAACAGTAATATACTGGGTAATGCTGTTAGAGCTGTCAGTAGTTGTACAAGCAGTGTTTCACTATTGTGTTCAAAACACTTGGATATGCACAGACTTGAAAATCAAATGTGTGAATTTTGAATTATTTGTTATGAACATGCATGATCTTGGTAAAGTTTCACAAAGTTTTGATATGTCGCTACAATTAGTTTGTCAGTAAAACAGTAGGGTTTACACAAATTGTAGGGATACAGTTTCTTTGTGATGCTGAACCCAGGGAAAACGTTTTTCATTGCTATGTATAATTCTTTGCATTTTTAAAATGTAGAAATATTTCAGATGACTCAGGAAAACACTATATATGTACACCATTCATATTTACCTATGACCCACCAAGTAAAACCCCCACCTCACTCTACATAGTGACGGAAAGGGTATTGCACCACCAATACCGCCGATATCATTCTCTGTAAAAGGCTTTTGTACCACTCAGATATCATTCTCTGTAAAGGGTTTTGCACCACCCAGATATCATTCTCTGTAAAGGGTTTTGCACCACCCAGATATCATTATCTGTAAAGGGTTTTGCACCACCCAGATATCATTATCTGTAAAGGGTTTTGACCACCCAGATATTATTATCTGTAAAGTGTTTTGCACCACCCAGATATCATTCTCTGTAAAGGGTTTTGCACCACCGAAATATCCTCTCTTAAGGGTTTTGCACCACTGATATATCATCTGTAAAGGGTTTTGCACCACCCAGATATCATTATCTGTAAAGGGTTTTGCACCACCCAGATATCATCTGTAAAGGGTTTTGCATCACCCAGATATCATTATCTGTAAAGGGTTTTGCATCACCCAGATATCATTATCTGTAAAGGGTTTTGCACCACCCAGATATCATTATCTGTAAAGGGTTTTGCACCACCCAGATATCATTTCCTCTGGCACCTCTCAATTAAAACTGTTTATCATACTTGTATGTTCTGTATGTGTTTATTCATTGAAACGTTCATGACCACTGACAAATAACGTTATTAAACTTGTATATTATGCCACATGATATGGTTAGCATGAAAACAGGAGGCAACTAGAAAAGGGGAGTGTTTGTCTTGCATTTTTGGACGAGCTAAATCACATGCACCTTTGGTAAACAAACAAGCAGGAACAGAACTGATTTACTGATAACATCATTTTGGAAATAAGTTCATGTTTGTTCGTGGTGTACCATAATATCAACACTGTTTTCTACAAATAAAGATTATGCTTGAGTCCCTTTGTCCCTATAATCTTCTATATTACAGCCTTGGGGGGGAAACGTTTGTATATGATGTTCATTCCTTTTTGTGTTTTTTTCTTTTCATCACATGATTTTTTTTAGAATTCTAAAGTGCTGAATAGTATAATTCCTACTCAACTCTGATGAAATGTCAATTAAGACTGCAATTTTGTCAAAAAAAGCTCATGGTGCATGATTTAATTGTATGACAAATTGACAATATTGACAATGAGTGAAGTTTGTCGTATTTTGATTTTCATTTTGTTACGCTTCAATTGTTTGTTTATCAATGATGAATTCTAGTGCATTTATTGTTTGTTCAGTGGGTTGTTCAGGATTTAGAATGGTTTGAATCTCTCGTAAGACAAAACCTCTCCCTGCTGGATTAGGCACAGGCACCGCTGTTTAGGGCATCTTCGGTTGCCTCCAGCATGGAGAGGGCTAAATAGGGGATTGATGCGCATCAATCTTCAGGCTTGTTTTCCACGAGTATCACAGAAGTCACCCGTAATGATATTATACTGTTTACGTGCAATTCACATTTTACGCTAAGTTATTAAAGCTATTTACAAACTTGTTTCCCAGATAGTTGAACTGTATTTCTTTGTTGTTTATTTTTTGTTGAAACATGTTTATTGAACACATGAAATAATGAATAAATATTGTGTAACTTGATATATTTGGTTCTCAAAATCTTTAAATATTTGAGACATTGTTTATCAAGGATTTGTAGTTAATATAAAAGTAAACTGAATGACATGTGTTATTAATGTTTATAATCAAATTATCAATTCATATGGCATCATTAACATTGGTGGTGTTCTATTGACAGTGTTGGATGCACATTCTGGACGGGGGCTGGTCCTTTCTAGCTGTTCTGTCTGTACTTTCTGTTAAATACATGCGTATGTACCAAGGATCAACTCCACACAGTGTAACTGCGCATGTGTTTGACAGAAAGTACAGACAGAACAGCTAGAAAGGAGCAGCCCCCTCTCCAGAATGTGCGTCCAACACTGTCAATGGAACACAACCATTATGTCCACTATCTCTGTCACACTTGTATACATGTAGTCATAATATTCCCCAATCGACTGTTTAAATTATCTCACCAATAAATCTTAATTATTGTGTATTCTTACAATATCAGTTTCACCAATGATGTATTATACATTTACAGATTATTTTGATATTATTATTATTATTATTATTATTATTATTATTATTATTATACTAACAATACTAGTCAACTATTCCAGTCTTTTATGTATATTTTCTACTCGATTAAAAACTTATATTCAAGAAGTTTTTTCTTGCAACATACACAAATATTTAAATCAAATGTATATGTACATCTAAACAGCATTTGTTGTGAAATCAGTTAAACTCAATTTTCATTGTACATGTTGTATGAATGACGGTTTGTGATGTAAATATTGTAATATTTGTTTGTAATATGAATTGTGTTTACGGTATGTGCACATTTTCATCAATAGCAAATCTTTGTATCATTGCTCATCTCTACGAGACTTTTTTTCTTTTCTGGTTTCACATCGTATCCATGGATATCATGATACCACTTTCGTTACCATGCTAAACAGTGTGGTTATTTGTACATGTGACTCCAGCAGATAGAAGGTTAACAGCTGAGGATGACTCGTCGCAAATGGGTGAAAGATTCCTGCAGCAACGTTAAACTCCATATTCACTCACTGAGGATGACCTTTGAGCTCATCTTTGTTGCACATAGAAATTGTTTTTCACTGAAGATGTTTTCAAATGTCTCATTTCCGACTGTTGTGTCATTGTGTCATTGTGTCAGCTGTATTTATAAGTGCTGCTTTAAGTTATACTGGAATACTACAATCTCAGCTTCCAAACGCAAGTCTTTGTCATTCACTTCAAACAAGACCAGTGCCCGTTGCACGACGCTCTTTTAGGCTACAACTATTGTAACGTCAACGCTTTCTATTACCGGTACAACTATTGTAGCGCTACAAGAGCGTCGTGCAACGGGCACCAGAGGTCTGTTCATGAGGGCGCGAACCCGCGAGTGAGTGAGTGAATATGGAGTACACGCGTGAAATCACCTTGGAAACGTTCATACTTCATATGTGACGTCACGCGATAACTCACGTAAACTCGCCCTTCTGAACAGACATCTGGGGTCAGCTTCACAAAATGAATGTAATACTACAATTGTTGGTGTAAAATATATAGAAGTTTACAATGATTGTTGCTCTACGATAGTTTTGTGAAAATGGCCTAATGTCAACATCATCATTATTTATCATAACGTTACCGATAACGGGATTAAGAAGCTAGTATAATATTCTTTATTGTTCTCAATCTATGTAGACCAAACAATATTCAAAGTTACAAATTTAGATATTTATATACTTATCCAGATAAATTTAACACATCATATATTTAATCATGGAAATGTTGTTAATATTTACAAAATATTTGATACACTTACACATCCATGAATCTATACCAAAATAAAAAAAATTAATGTTCGTAAAATTGAACCATGACCAATCAAACATTTGATGAAAATAAAATTGGTTTGAATACAAGTGTTAAAACAGCTCGTAATATTAAACGTTACATTTGTAGTGATGGATTAACTTCAGCTGTGATAAGAACATTTTCTATGATCACGGAATGAAATCTGTCTACGTAGATCTAATGACAACAGCTGACTTGTTAGATTGGGTTTTGTGCAGTAAACTGGTTTCCTTGCTGGTCAACTCGTGGCGGCATAGTTGGAATTTAGTTGATTTCTGTGATCAAATTTGAATGTGTAAATAAATTATTTGAATACTGATTTGAGTTTGTGTATTGTTTTGTGTGAAACTTCTCTGAGTTTCAATTTATGTTGTTATTATCAAGAAATATGATTTGCTTTGTGAGATTTATAACCATCCTTGCGACACAGACTTGGTGACTATTTGCCCATGGACGAGCTCCTTAAATCAACATTATACTTGTTTTCTAAGAAATATCGGAAAACTCCTACATTATTTTTTTTTTAACTTGTATCATGTAACAATTATGATGCCAAATGTTCACCTGGATAAGTTGAATGTTAACAAAAGATTGCTGAAATGTAACACTTAGGGGATAAAGGTCTACTATTTGGAAATCTGAGGGTATCAATCGTAAATTGATACCGTCTAAATTTGAATTGAACAACGAACGCACACAGTCTTTTTTAACATGTAAAGTTGCTGACAACGTTAGCAACATCGAATGGATTAAATCTGTAATATCGTAATGTTGCAAACGTCTGTGGGATCTCAATGTGCCTATGGGATGCAGAAATTACAGTCTAATAGTGTTTTATTATTTACGATCAGGCATATCTGACATCATATACCGTACTTAAATTTTTCCTGATTGCGCGAACATTGCACCGCGCGGAAATAGATGATACTACAGTATGCAAGAAAAGAGCCATAAAAAACATAATGGATTGATTGATTGAATTAAGGTTTAACGTCGCGGCGGGAATATCTCACCCATAGGCGACGACAAAAACATAATGGAGAACAAAATGGAGAACATGTAAAAATATATAATTTATTATTCTCTCAAAAATGGTGTTGGCACAACCAGTGTTAAACATTTCAATATAAAATTTGTGTATGTATATACATAATGTAACCTTGATATGTTGTACAAACCTGCTGTATACCTGGGAAATTATGCATGTTGAAAAAACAATGCTCTATATATATTAACGGATATATAGAATGAATACTATTCAGGTTAACACTGAACACTAAGACAGTACGATACAGCAGTAATACAATTATAACAAGTAAAATAAATATATACAAAAAACATTCTATACTTTTTAAGATAAATTCATCACAATGGTTAAATCACATTATTGATTAAAACACTGGGAAAACATTGTGCACCACATATGAACACATACATGCACCAGGTAAGAACACATGTACAGTATATTATATTATATAATATACTAAATTGCGTCAAAATGTAACAAAAACAAATACTTCTGCACAGACAATTCTGTTTTCACCGCATGTACATTTTCTCAATTTTTCTGGAATGAGTTCAATGGAATTCAACAGAAGTCAATATCTCCGCTGAATACAATTGAGCTGGGAGAGAATTGACTTTTAACGAAATGAAACACGAGGAAATTAAAACGGTACAATCTGTCTCTCTAAATACTAAATAATATCTATAGTATGAACACGTACATGCACCAGTGTCATCAATTTTGAATTTAACCCCCTCACTGATCGAGGCAACCAAAGATGTCCTACATGGCATTGAAATCTCTCAATATGCCTACAGCAGAAACAGGGTTAAACATAATGTTAAGTGTTACTACATGTAGCGTATGAAACAGCATCCATTTCAAACTGGGTCTTGACGATGATTTCATTTACAAAATATATTTTTGTTGAGTAAATAACGTTTCGTATGAAAAAGCATCCTGAACTAAATCTTGAGGATGAGTAGAAAATAGGTTTTGTTCAGAAAATAGACTTCAGTGGGTTTTGATTGGTTCTAGTAGCATAGGTCGGTGGTGTCAGCAACTTTGTACATGGCATCGAGGATTGTCTCGATGGCGACTCGCTGCTCACACAGATTGACCAGAGTGTAGAGATGTCTGAGGCCAAAGTCATTCTGAGGGGAAAAAAAAAATAAAATTAAACATTGAATTTTGAGCTAGTTAATCCTAGATATTTTGTGAGTTTGAATCTTTTTCTTTCTTTAAAGAACAGTACATAAATGTCCAGCAATGTAGGTGTGGTATGGGGATTAGGGGAAGGGGTATGGATTGAATGAGAGGGAGGGGGGGAGAGAAAGAGAGGGCAGGGAGAGGGGGAGAGGAGGGGGAACACAGAGATAGAAAAGAGTGACAGAGATATAGAGAGAAAGGGAGGGAGGAAGGAAGGAAGGAAATGTCTGACACATCTATATGTGTTGCAAGTTTCCTTCTTCCTTCCTTATTGTTTGTTATTATTATTAATTCCCCACGGTTGAATGTATCTGGATTATACTGTAAAAATCATGAGTGTGAACTGAATATTATTATTATTATTAATATTATTACCACTACCGGTATCATTATTATTATTATTATTATTATTATTATTATCATCATCATCACTATTATTATTATTATCATCACTATTAGTATTAATAATCATATTATTAAAATGATGATTATTAAGATTATTATTATTATTATTATTAGTTATTATTATTGTTTTCAGACTACTATTATTATTATTATTATTACCATCACTATTATTATTATTATCATCATCATTATTATTATTAATAATAATATTATTAAAATGATTATTATTAAGATTATTATTATCATCACTATTATTATTATTATTATTATCGTCACTATTATTATTATTATTTATTATTATTATTATTGTTTACATCATAACAAGTGTCAGACAGACCTGTGCGAGGTTGAGTCGAGGGCAGTTCTTCAGTAGATGTTCCACGGCCGTCTCGTAGCACGTGTACTTGGTCAGCTGATGGCGCTTGCCCATCACGTCGGACACCCGATCTTTGTTCACCGAGCCTGCCACGATGTGCTTGAATGTTTCCATTGTACGTTGACGGTACTGGTAGAGGGGGAAAAGTTCAGGAATCAGTTCATGTATTTTTAATATTGGAATATGATGAAAAGATGATTAATTGAGAGTATTTGTTTTCCATCTGTGTACAAAGAGAGGCAACTGAAGCTGGTCATAATAAATTATTATAAAAATAAATAGTTATCATAATAATTTGTTATAATAATAAATTATTATTATCATAATAAATTATTATAATAAATAATTCATTAAAAAATCAGAAAGATCTCTTTGGACCTTTCATAATACTGACAAATAATCTGTAACATTCGAAGCACCTCTCTACTCTTGAATCAGTTTCATAAACATAATGCATATTTCCCACTGAATAGCGGCTGCAAGTGGGTCATCGGATTTCGAAGAGTATCATTCAAAACTAGGAATTCCGGTGATAAGCTAACAGAAATCTATGCATAGAAGTGACTACAAATCCAAAGAAAATTTTAATACGACGTTACAAAGGATCGTATCCTTAAATTTCTGTTTAATTCAGAGATGAATTATGTTGTTCAGCATGGTTTACGGGTAATAAATCGTAATGCAACGTAAGGTACGTAAAAAGAATAACAATCATGCACATTTCAGATACACGCTTATCACCAAAATCAGTAAACTGGGTATGTCTATAAATAGAATTTGCTCCACTTGCAGCGCCTATGCAACAAACACATTGTCGGATTTATTAATTGGAAACATTATTAGTCTGTTTGTGATTTCTTAGCGACGTCGTGTACGAAACAGACACTGCTAGGGTGGCTGCATTACCCACTAACGCAGTAATGAATTCCATGACGACATTATATCCAGACACGTTAATTGTTGCTTCCAAAGTTTCAATATTTGTCTGGGAATCTCTAGTTACAAGAACCACCACACTACGACCAGTTCTCCCACTCTGAGCTCGAGTTCCTCTACTATACGTGGCGGTCAGCGCACGTCTATTAGCCGGATCCAATGTCCAATATACGTGAGATATTTCAACTGTGCAATACTAGTGTGACCGACAGTAACAAACGAAATGTTGTGTTTTCATCAATGTTATGAGGTCGTGAGAGACAGAGTACAATGGGTACACTGGTACTTGCAGAAGTTAAATTTTAAACACTATAATTGTCCTGTAACCCCAGTTAAAATACCAAAACCTTAATTAAATGATCCCGAATACTTGCGAAATGTTAGGATATCTTACTGTTCTAACTATATATAACTATATAACTATATATGTATATATACAATATTTTCAAAAACAAGTAGATACTAAGAATGATATAAAAATTAGAAAGATGTCAAAAATATAGCTACAAAAGGCCTTTCGCTCGTTTAATGCAGGTTATTATTATACTATATAGAACTATACTGGTTACAGGCCTATTGTCGCCCAGGACCTATTATCGCCTGCATTAGGTATGGATTATATATTAGTAAATACCAATTTAAAATTAAATGATTTCACCAGTAGATTACGCACCCCGTCCTGTTTTATGGGGGCGATAATAGGTCCTGCCAGTGACGTCAAACGGCCTATTTTGACCCT
>JAVCKZ010104317.1:0-10734 GCA_034780755.1 Lepetodrilus elevatus
TCACATTAAAATTATTAATCGATTCACAAAGACATAATCGCGGATTATGATATAAGAAGTAAAATCATGATGCATCGGTGAATCGTGGCACCCCTACTAATTACACTTGATTTATCCACCCAAAAGTTGTTATTTAGTAATGTACTTATCCCCCAGCACTCGATAGTTATTTATAAAACAAATCATATTTGATATTATGGACTAAGTTAGTTTCATTCTGCAGCCGTTTTAGATTTCTGAAAATATTTGTAATTGCAAGTATTAAACGTGGTAGCAATCTT
Source organism: Lepetodrilus elevatus (assembly GCA_034780755.1). NCBI lineage: Eukaryota > Metazoa > Mollusca > Gastropoda > Lepetellida > Lepetodrilidae > Lepetodrilus > Lepetodrilus elevatus. The sequence continues at coordinate 282 of JAVCKZ010104317.1, forward strand.
TTGAATAGCAGTCCCTATTTGACATTTCCACATGAATGAAATAATATAAAAGCTCTCCAAAGCCCAACTCGAGTAAAAAGTAGAAGAAACAGAAACAGGTATTATTGTTTGTTTGGTATAGAAACCTATCATTATATCAATTAGTTATCTGGTCACAATTGATGCATTTATCATGTTTATCAGAAAGCTAATTCAGTTGATGCTAGTAGCTATTATGCATGAATTTACTGTTTTTGAGAACATGTCTAATATGATAATTACAGTTGTAAAAACAAATTTAATCAGTTGTTCAATATTTGGTTAACATGTAAATTGTATTTTGTAATATCATCCATGTAATTGGCTGACATGGTATATGGCACATACATCACTTAGGTATCGCTTTGCTATTATAATTGTATTATGGAAATTTCATATTTGTATACAGATTACGAGATGTTTTACAGTGCTCCCTCGATATAACGCCCTTTGATGCACCGCAGATTCGGATACAACGCAGGGTCCAACGTGGACCCCATTTAAAAAAAAAAAAATTCTCCAATTATATTCGTTGATATAACGCAGGTATTATAACGCGGGTGGCATGTCATGGACCCTAACTTCAGCGTTATATCGAGGGAGCACTGCCCTGCTAACAGCTGCTTCTACATGCAGGCCCTGTCCTTATTCCTTGAACCAGCCGCTGGTTTGTAACATTACCTGCCAGACTATACACAGCTGTAACTTCCATCTTTCAGGTCCTTCTTCTGTGGGTGTGGATATTTCATTCCCTGGCACAGACTTTGTATATGGTATCCCTGAACATGCTGAAACACTGGCTCTTAAATCAACAAAGTAAGCTTAGTAGCCCAGATAAGGCGCGTATGCGTGTAATTTACGCAGTAAAGATTGAGAAATACGCATAGATATTGAATCTGGCAGTGATGAAAGCGCGTACATGATAAAATATGTGGGCTGTTTACGCTTGCGCATATCACATATTTATTTATTTTAAATAGATCTCATTTTACAGAGAATAAAAAATAATAGGTTTAATTGGAGATGACAATATCTTGATAATGTTTTTCTTCCTTTTTCTCTTCTTTTAGACTGTTCCATTGACTATCGGACATTTGATATTGGCCACATCCAACCAAAATTAAATGTTCGATAGTAATTGGAGCCATTGCCAAGACGTTTAGCTATTTGAACTATGTTACAAGCAACCTACAAATGCTATTAATCTTCACATAAATAATTTCTGGGAGTAGCAGTATCGCAATATTTGAAAATACTCCCTAAATCAAAATCAGGGAGTACCATACTCCCAGGTCGCAAATTTTATCTGGAGCTCTGTAAGCTATTGTCGGATGTACCGTTTAACTTTTACCAATCAAATCGCTATAATTATGGCATATTTTAGATAAATAGTACCAGTATTATAGTGATACGGTTTACTGTGTGTAGTATTACTAATGACGGTCGACTGTCTAGAACTCAAGCTGATTATTGCTTTTTATTCCAGGAACACTGAGCCTTACCGCCTATTCAACTTGGATGTGTTTGAATACGACCTGTACAATCCCATGGCACTTTATGGATCTGTTCCTTTCATGATTGCTCACAAGTGAGTGGCATCCTTCGCTATTAATTCGATAGTTCAAGTTACTATCGGACCACTCACTATCGTGATCTATTGATAGTTCGATCTATCGTTACACCCCTACTGTAACTTCCCAACTAATTCAAACATTAATTAATTATTTTCTTAGCAGTTCAAATGATGGAGACACTAGAAGAGAAAATCACCTGTGTTCACATGCTTAGGAACTTATGATATTTCAGTAAAAGAAAGACTGTTGGAGTATACTGGAACAATGCTGCTGAAACCTGGATCGACATCAGCTCTACAACAGCAGACAAGGTAAATAGTAATAATAATAATAATAATAATGTGCCCATTTTACAACTCCACGATTACTTGTTGGTTGCCAAGCCATGTCGGCCGCAAGGGCAACGATTTAGCTGATTCCGCAGTAAAGTCTGCGCATAGTTCTTCTATAACATCAATGCCCATTCCATATAGTGATTCTAATTATAACATAAATTTGTATATTAAGGAAGCTGGCCCTAATGGCGGGATTGGAGCAGCACATGTCAATATTTCGATAATCTGAGGTGCATGCGTAGTTTCCTGTAGCCACAATATGAGCTGTTGACTATTTCAGACCTTCTTTTCCAAGATGGCCGACCTAGTACAAGGGAGCACTGAGCTGATACGCACGGACACACACTGGTTCTCCGAGTCGGGCATCATCGACGTCTTCATAGTGCTGGGGCCACGACCCAAAGATGTCTTCAGACAGTATGCAGCTCTCACGGGGACTACAGATCTGCCACCGGTTAGTTACTTGTCCACATAGAGATTACATATAGATTAATATGAACAAGCTAGCGTGATATATTGATTTTACAAAAGTAATGCTTTTGAATATTCAAATTACAATTGTTGCTTAATCTGTTTAAGATACATGTTAGAAGTAGAATTACTCTGCTTTTCCTGTGGTATTCATTCACTCACTTGTGATTAGTAGTGTTTTTCAAGTAATGATTTAAATCTATTTTCAGCTCTTTGCTATTTCGTATCATCAATGCAGATGGAACTACAATGATGAAGATGACGTAAAATCGTAAGTGGTTTGCTAATTTGAATGAACATGCCAAACATTCATCTTAATATAAAAACCAAGCCATTCAACTGTAATTTATTATCTTAGCATGTAATTGACCGTACGCTAGCCAAGCGAAGCCTCGCCTCCCTCGAAATGTACGGCAAGCTTGTCCACGTGCTTATCATGCAAACAGATGATAGGTCTTCTAACATTCCTGTTGGCATTTCTTCCACTCAACATGGTTTAACGATGTCATTTATACCTGAATACAAAGTTGTCACCTTCATTATGCTAGCCTTGCAATATGTTGTTTGTCGGACATTTGTCACGTGGCTGATCAAAGTATTCCCAGCTTTTACCGATGGGTATCATCACTACCTGGGTGATTGACAGCTGCGTAAGGTTAATTGTGTTGGCCGAATTAAATCATTTGATAGTGTAGGTGTTGTTAGTCATTATAATATTTGTCCTTGCAAATTTGACAATATACATATTTGAAGCAAACTCACATCCAGCATTAACAATTTTCAGTAATTAAAAATAATATTGTACAGTAGTTCAAAAATCTACTGGTGGCAAAATACTGGAGTACAAAACCAGCTTTCAGTAAAAGATTTTCATATGTTGTTGATGATGCTCTAGCGCATTAAAATATGCAACTCATCACGTTTATTTGTGAAAGATTCCCGCTGCAACGTAAAACAAGAGATATTTCACTCACTCGTGTACACAATTTTTGTTTTCAGCGTTGCAGATAACTTTGATAAATTTGACATTCCTTTGGACGTAATCTGGTTGGATATTGAACATACAGATGGCAAAAGGTGAGAAATTATTCTCCAATATTAAATCATGGCTCACTATAATTTGCCAGCTGAACTTCATATGCCCCCAAATCCATAAACAGTCTGGGCATTGAAGCTTGCAGCATTGTGCAGCATATATAGCACGGCTGAGGGCATATATAGCCTAGTGAAAGTGGAGCAATTTGGGACAACTTTCACTTGAAATAATATGTAAATATATCGGGGAGGGGGACTTATTAAAGTCTGAAAGAAATGCAAATAATCTAAAAAAATACCAATTTGACAACAAATGATGCATAAAATATGATACTTTTTCAGGCGTATTGCAATTATAACATAATGAATTGTATAATTGTATATTAGTATTGTATATTGATTTGTTTTAGACCCAAACCTACTGAATTATGACGTGTTAACAATAGTTAATATACATATATTTACAAACCACCAAAATCCCAATAAGCAATTTCCAGTCTAAATTATAATAAATTCAGTAGAACAAATTCTACTCGTATGACCAATCGAATTAGACTCATCGTATAACCAATCAACCTGTGTGAGCAAGCGTTTAGTTTGCTGAGGTACACATCTAGTGTGAACTAACAAGTGTACGGTTGTGTGTAGGTACTTCACATGGGCAAAGGACAAGTTTCCTCGTCCTCAGGACATGGTGTCGCACCTAGTGTCCCGCGGCCGCAAGCTAGTGACCATTGTGGACCCTCACCTGAAGAAGGACGACGGCTACCAGGTCTACCAGGAGAGCCGGGACAGGGATCTGCTGGTGAAGAGCAAGGACGGTGGGGAGTACGAGGGGTGGTGCTGGCCAGGTGGGTACAGTGGGGACCAAGGTGGTGTTCCATTGACAGTGTTGGACGCACATTCTGGACAGGGGGCTGCTCCTTTCTAGTTGTTCTGTCTGTCCAATACATGCACAGTTAACAAGGATCAACAACGCAGTGTAACTGCGCATGCGTCGGACAGAAAGTACAGATAGAATAACTAAAAATGAGCAGCTTCCTGTCCAGAATGTGCGTCCAACACTATCAATGGAACACCACCCTAGGACAGTGGGGAATACGAGGGGTGGTGCTGGTGTTTAAAGGAAATTAATCTATATGAAAGTTTTAATTATACATTGTCTTGTCTTGTAATTTTCGTCTCATCTGTGTTCTACATTTTAATGTTTTGGCATGTTTTTTCATGCTGGCTTTAGTTTCCTTTTGGTCTAATTACTAGTAACTTATATGTGTGAAATATTCCTGCAATAATGTAAAACATTAATTCATTAATTCATGTATCGATGTATACTTCAAACTTGCTGTTGTATTGAATATAATACGTTCCTGTTGACAGGATCTTCTGCCTGGCCCGACTTCCTCAGTCCACAGGTGCAGGAATGGTGGGCCACTAAGTTTGAGTACTCTAATTACGAGGGCACGTCCAAAGATGTCTACGTCTGGAACGACATGAACGAACCGTCAGTCTTCAATGGACCAGAGATCACATTTCACAAGGACGTCAAACATTTCGGAGACTTTGAGAATCGAGATGTCCACAATCTTTATGGCTTCCTTGTTGTAAGTTTCAAATGTTGTGTGCTTGCACATACACCAAATCATATTTAGGCTGTAGTTATTCCATTCCCTGTATCTCTGATACGCTGACAATATTTTTGTGTGTATGGTTGTGGAAGGAAAAGGATGATTTTAAAGTTGTCCGTATGTTTTGTTATAATGGTTACATTTGAAGTCGTTAACCTCCTCACTGCTGCAGGCAAATATATATATTTATGCCCAAAACACATGCGAATAAAGAATATACAGGGCTACGATAATTTCAGTAGTAAGAATAAAATCAACGAAAGGCTGCACGTAACGTCTTATGGTCTCCACGGTAGCGCTCGGGTGTTTTACTTTGTATTGCAATTTCATCAGAAACAGTAATTTCATTTGCGCTTAGCTGGTGGGGCAGACATCTTAGACACGTGGCTTATTTAAAAAAATAACTCTGTTCATCCAGCAGAGAATGGGTACCTGGAAGGATGAGATGGACATGTGAATGATAACCATGTAGCGTCTTGAATGGAAGCTCGAGTTGTATACTCCCCAGGGAGTTGAGAAGGAATTGAGTGCACACATCCAATGACTGGGGTAATAATGTAGCACTGAGCATGCTTTCGGGTGTAGATTGGGCGCAATATTAAGTGCACATTATTATTATTATTATTTTATTGTTTAGTTACGTGATCAACCCCCGATGTGTCATTTTCATTGTTACTCAAGTTTTGAAGCTAATTGGTGTGAATTTTAAATAATATTGCTCTAAATATCATCTATTGGTAATTAGTAGTTCTTTATTTAAAATATGCCATAATCCAAATCAGTCACGAACGCGGAAGCGCTACAGGGGAGGTAGGCGATAATGGCTCATGAGCGATAACAGGCCCCCCAACCAGTATACATTTTATACATTGTAATGATGGGACAGATTTGTTTGCAGTATTTGTCTCTTTTAACCCTCTCCCTGCTGGAATAGGCAAAAGCACTGCTCATTGGGGCATCAACGGTTGCCTTCAGCAGGGAGAGGGTTAATGTCACTAATTTAATCATGTGTGGTCAGCATTATGTATGTACATTTTGAACCTTCCAGCACAAGGCAACATGGGAGGGTATGCTTAGGAGGGATGCTGGTCGTCTACGTCCATTCCTGCTGACCAGAGCTTTCTTTGCAGGATCTCAAAGATATGGTAAGAAAAATGTACATGTATTTATTTACACTACACTAGGGGCCTGCTCCTTTCTAGCTGTAATTTCTGTCCGACGCATGCGCAGTTACCAAGTATCAACACTGCACAGTGTAACTGTGCATGCATCAGACAGAAAGTATGGACAGAACAGCTAGAAAGGAGCAGGCCGTAGGACTGCATTCAGTCTGAACTACATTTCACTATATTGCCGGAGTACAAAGATGCCAGTAGTGACAAAGTGCACTGTATACAATTATGAAATGAGATTGTGAAACTTTTTATGTGCGATTTCATTTTGAAGCCTAAATTATATGTGGGCATTTATGAACAAATACATGAATGAAATCGGTACTTGAAAGTTTTCCGTATTCTCATGGCCACCGACTACTATGATGTAAAAATATCAGGAGTTATCTTACTCCTTTTAATCATTACATTTTCTGATTTATTTACGTTCTGTATATTACCATGCTGTTCCCTACTGTATATATGTTACAGTACGGTCGTGTAATCAGGGATTTCTCAGTGAGTTCACGAAATCCCTAAACATGACACGATCCTACTGTAACATATACACCTATGCTATGGTTATATAGGTGCTGTGTGGACGGGTGACAACGTGGGCGAGTGGTCTCACCTGAAGGCGGCCAATCCAATGGTCTTGTCTCTCAATATTGCTGGCATTACATTTTCTGGGGCCGACGTTGGCGGTTTCTTCCGTAATCCTGATTCCGAACTCCTGACCAGGTGGTATCAGGTGAGTGTATTGCTGCAGTCCTGCATGTGTTGAATTCACGTCTACACCAGCGTATAAAACTATCATTTTCACAGCTAGACACGAGGACCGGTAGGATCCCCCCTTGAAGTTAGGCTGCATCTCTCGATAGGGTATTGTGATCATTTGGTGAACTCAGGTTATAATGGTAAAGGAATGGGGGCGAAAACAGTATCCAGGGCTCTGGACTAGCATATGCCCGACGTACAGGGGCAAGTTAAATTGCACTGCGGGCAACCTACTTTTTAACATTATGCACATTTGATACGTTTGCTACTTGCCCTGACTTGCTCTGCGGGCAAGTAACTCAGAATGTCTGTCTAGAGCCCTGGTATCATTTCATGTACGACCAAAAGTTTTCATCATTTCGTAAACATGACAGCCGTATCTTTGTATTCTTTACCTTACCCATGTATTCTTTATGGTCATCGGGGCACGCCGGAAGATTCTCTGGCCAGCACTATTTGAAACAATGCTACTGAGAGTTTCAAGCATCATTCTATGTACTTTTCAGGCCGGTGCCTTCTACCCATTCTTCAGAGCGCATGCCCATCTCGACACGAAGCGCCGAGAGCCGTACTTGCTACCCAAGGAGAACATGGAAATGATTCGCGATTCCGTACGACTGCGCTACTCTTTCCTGCCGTATCTGTACACCTTGTTCTACGAGGCGGAGCAGTCCGGCAGTCCCATCATGCAGCCCCTGTGGGTGGAGTTCCCCGAGGAGATTGCGGTGTTTGGCGTTGACGACCACTTCCTGCTAGGTACGTCATAGAGATGTTACGTGTCATCAAGTGATTTTGTGACCAGTATGTCACTCCAGAGGCCTGTTCAGGAGGGCGAGTTCACGCGTGACGTCACATATGAAGTATGAACGTTGCTAAGGAGATTTCATGCGTAAACTCGCCCTCCTGAACAGGCCTCTGAAACTTAACTTGTGTAAAGTTTGTACGACAAAATTTTGATAGACGATCATTTTGCTCTCCAGGGTCGTCTCTGTTGGTGAGACCGGTCACAGACCAAGGCGTGTACACCGCCACTGTCTACTTCCCAGGACATGAGCAGGTAAAGTAGCATGTTCGTTTGGATTCGTTTAAAATTTGGATTGAGATTATTTGTACTCACAAGTTGCACTCCAGTAATGTCAGAATTGGAGGCAGCTAGATTACCATTATATACACCTGGACATAAGTTAAGCGCCCCCTGTATTTTTCACAATGACTTTCTTTACAAGATATGTAACATATTTTAAAACATTTCTTATGTTTCAGGTTTGGTACGATATTTTCACGTACGAGGCATTCCAAGGAGAACATGAAGAGAATGTTCCAGCACCACTTAATAAGGTAGCTTTATTAAAATTTTAACTATAGCGTAAAGTCCGGGAACTTCGGATGGAGAAAGTTCTGATAATCTTCCGGTTCATTTGTCTGAAGTTCTTCAAGGAGCTCAACATGGCCAAACTACTCTCTATAATATATATATATTTTTACCATTTCCTTATTATTTCACGGCTGCGAAGACTACAGCCGAATCCATCCTTTCAGCGCAATGACCACAGGGCAAATGAACAGAATATTGAACAATATTAGTGTACTGTTGGTGACCAACACAAATTTCATCCATAATATTTGTCATTCATATTGATCGTTGCACCTATATCTGAAGTGATAGTGCCCATTTGTATACGTTGACATTACCTAGTGGTCGATGTTGCACCCATTATCAGTGTAACGCAGTGTTCATAAGAGTGTTAATTTTTTTAGGAGACAAAAAACACAACCACCCTCTGTTGTTGATACAAACCCCGCTCCACCATGTCAGAGCTTATAATGACAAAGACAATTACAAGCACAATCTCAGTTTCTCAAACTGAATGTTCCTATCTTAAATCTTGATTTATGTTTAAATATTGAATGATTTCATCCACAGATTCCAGCTTACCAAAGAGGTGGCTCTATAATACCAAGAAAGATGAGAATACGACGATCTTCAACTCTGATGTATGAGGACCCAATTACTCTGGTCGTTTGTCTGGATAAACAGGTACACAATAGCACTGTCTGGTACACAATAGCACTGTCTGGTACACAATAGCACTGTCTGGATAAACAGGTACCCAATAACACTGTCTGGATAAGCAGGTACACAATACCACTGTCTGGATAAGCAGGTACACAATAGCACTGTCTGGATAAGCAGGTACACAATAACACTGTCTGGATAAGCAGGTACACAAATGTTATTTGCAATAATAATGTTCTGTTTCGAGCTATTTATAACATTTGACTATTTCTTTCAGGGCAAAGCTGGAGGAACATTATATGCAGATGATTATCATACATTTCAATATAGAAATGGCAACTATATATTCCGGGGATTTACATATAAGGATAATACATTGGAGAGCAAGTAAGTAGTCACGTCCAAATTTAACACATGGCCCGAGGGCATTACAGGAGTGTAATGCACGACGTTGAAGGAATTAGCCAGAGCGGTAATTCCTGAAATGGAGTGCATTGCATGCCTATAACGCCCAAGGGCCGTGTGTTAACTGTCATATATCACAACAAAAATATACAAATAAACGTTGTATACAAATTAGTATAGGAATATACTTAAATCTGTAAGGGATTTTATGAGCGATTCATTCCAATGCCTAACGTATTTATCATCTATAAAACTTTGGGTTGAACTTTGTACTTTCTGTCCGACGCATGCGCAGTTACCAAGGATCAACACCACACAGTGTAACTGCACATGCGTTGGACAGAAAGTACAGACAGAACAGCTAGAAAGGATCAGCCCCCCAGATTTCTCGCCTTGGAGCTTGGACGAATAACAAAATCTCTTATTTTGAACACTGGAAAACAAAACTGTTATAATGGTACAGGAATTAGTCAAGGAACATTACCCGTTCTACAAGTACTTTTAGAAAGACTCAAAAGTCACTGAATTGAATGGGAGGAACTGCAATTCACAAAAATTATCATACAATATTATTATTTTGTTTTCCATTTCAGAAATTTATCTTCAAGAAGCAAACATCCAACAAAAGAGTGGTTGGAAAAAGTGATAATAGTAGGATTAATCAAACCTCCGAGCAAAGTTGAACTCCAGTCTGGTGAGTGAACAGCAAGCTTTTGAAGAAATAAAGAATCTCACTTGTAGAGATTCTATTTATTACACGAATATCATTCCTAAATCTTTTAAGAACACAAGTAGCACTTCACAGAGGTTTTCCTGTGAAGTCAGCTGTGCATTCCCACTATAATGCATATTTCATCGGCAATTCATTATACATTTCATCTTTGTTGGCTAGCATGTGCAATGCCTACAGAATAAATATGGAATAAAAACTAAAACAAATATCCAGCCGACTGATATGTTGCAAAGCATCAGGGCCCCTATTCTCGAAACTTCTTAAGATCTTCTTAGCTTAAGAACGTGACTAGCTCATGCTATAGGTATCCTT
>JAVCKZ010104328.1:0-10733 GCA_034780755.1 Lepetodrilus elevatus
TAGTAGTAGTAGTAGTAGTAGTAGTAGTAGTAGTAGTAGTAGTAGTAGTAGTAGTAGTAGTAGTAGTAGTAGTCGTAATGTTAGCAGTAATAATATTAATAGTATCGTATTTGTCATTACAAACGTTAATTGAAATTTAGCATTCAAAATGATTAACATCATCATTATTATTAGTAGTAGTATCCATTAAATCATCACAAACGTAAATTCGAATGTAACATTCAAAATTGTTCATTAAAAGAAAATGAAGTTATTCACATCACTCTCTTTATTCTTATTCTCTTTCTCTATGAACATATTTAGAACATTATTGGTCACAACCAGGACTGATACTGCTGATCACGCATGTTCGGCTCACCGTGTCTACTCCGCCCAGCAATATCTCCGCGATGTTGTTGTTGATTTCGTCTTTCGACATGTTCTTGCCGTGCACCAAGTACGTGAGGAAGTCCACCCTCTCGCCTTCCTGAGGTGGGCTGGCGGCAAGACGGCTTTCCACTTCCAACATCTTTGTGTTAATGTGTTCAGTAGCTGCAAAGAACATAAGGAACGCATACGGGTTACTACAGGTCAAAGGTTGCAGTACTTCCCTGGCTATACAGTGTGTGTTAGTTAATATATCACTGACAATTATTAAGTTTAAATATTACATAAATCATGCAAACGGTTGGGTGGTAGTAATATGCCGTATTTAACTTGTATTGTGTACTATGATTGTGGTATGTGGGGAAATAGATGTGGCGAAAGAAGTTCGTGATTTGGTGCTTAACCGTTGCAGAGAGAATGTTGCAGCAATATGGTAACACTCAGAAAGGAGCACCTTACCTATTTCGTATATAGTGTCCCAGGCCTGGACATGCTCCCTCCACGGTTTGGTTCGGAGGAACTTGTGGACGTTAGCGAATGCCACGAGTTGATGGCCTGTGAAGAACATCTTGGCCACGGAGTTGATGAACTCCTGGATCCGCGGAGATATGCTGTTCTCTAGGCATCCCAGCCTTGTTTCTAACAGCACCCATGTTAACGCTGGAAAGATAGGGGAACATTTGGTTAAAATATAGAACACGTGGAATCTGAACGAGTTGACACTATGTGTATCTTTTTGTAATTAATGTATTTACTCAAAATGTAATGTGTTTAGAAAGTGTTTAGATAATGCACAATGAATTGAATAGTACCGATAAATATGTAAACTTTAATCTGTTAATTGGCAATAATCCACAACGGAAATGCATGCTCTCCTCGTTGCTGTATTCATGTTTAAACTTATCCAAATCCCTCCTAAAATTAAACACTTATTACACCAAAACAATAGTTCACACTCTCACATAGATTTTGCAAATTAGTGAACTATTTTCCATGATGAGCGAGACTTGAATATATGTGAACATTTCACCCGAAGAGGTCATAACCTTTCCCGTCTAATTAAGGGATTATGGTAAGCAAATGGATCTCTCTTTTGCACAATTGCATATCCTTCCCACCTACCGGGAGTGCTGTTAACGATGCGATCATATCCATATCTATCATGATTTTCTCGACACCTCCCTAATCCCATAATGGAGGAGCAACCTGATAAACACCGATTTACCAGGCATTTTTCTCTTTGCAAAAACCACTGTTTTTTCTCTTTGCAAAAACCACTGTCAGCACGAGGACCAGCGATGGCCGGGAATACCGGAACATACAGTGGACTTTTAGATCGTGTGAAATATAGCCTACTTGTGACATACACATATTTCGTCCAGTAGAGATTAATTGTGTGAAATGTGAGCGCCATGGGTATGCGAAATTTTAACTGTTGGTAATATGATCTTCTGGACATAAATGTGTTGATAACTAGGGCATCGTTTCTCGAATCTCTCATATCTACTACGAGACCATAAGGACTCTCGTAGCCGGCTCGAATACATGGGGACCGTGCACTTACGAGAGCGCAATGGTCTCATAGTGGATATGAGGTCTTCAAGAAACGATATCCTGCACACAAATAAGCGAAATACTTACTTTCCATTGTGAATTTGCTCAGCTCATTGGGTAGTTGGGGAACAAACATCCCGTCTCCCTGTGTCTTCTTCACGTAGTTGATCCTCTCTATGAAGGACGAGACGACGTCGTTGATACCATCCACGTACTCGCCGACAGACTTGGGCCTCATCATCTTGGGATTCATTGCACTTCGACATCGCTTCCATTGCTCACCTTGTCTGTAACGTTATGAAACTATATTGAAACTATACTGAAACTATACTGAAACTACACTGAAACTATAATGAAACTATATTGAAACTATACTGTAACTACACTGAAACTAACCCATTGACCAACATGCGTATGCCACAAATAATATTAGATACCCTCGTAATACACTGTATGTATATTATTACGAGGGCTGCAATATTGTGACAGGGGACTGTGACCATGAAAATAGCTTCACAATTCATTTAACATTGTTGACGTCAGACACCCAGTATGAACGAGGTTTATCAAACATGGTGCCACCCAGAATACAGTTCATGAGGACCCATCCGTGATAAACAATAAATTGACTGTAGGGTGTAATGCAGCATACAACACTCTGGTGTGCATGTACTGTGCAGTATATGGCTGGCTTGTATTACTTGTATTGTAAATATACTGAGGTAAGTAATGCGGGCAATTGGATCCACATATAAGTTTCTAATGAAGCATAGCCAATGTCTGTTCATGAGGCATTGGACATCGATACCATTAGCTGCTAACATGCTAGCATGGCTTTACTAACTAGTAGCATGCATGTGAAAACCACAGGAATGTCTTGGTGAAAACCACAGGAATGTCTGGGTGAAAACCACAGGAATGACAACACAAACACGTGCGTTTGTATGTCCTACCCACATGCATATCGATGTCAGTACGAACTATCATAAGACATAAAGTAATCGATATTCCTTATTTGATTTAATCTTACTACATGTACTTATAATTACATTCACCTTATTACGAATAACGTAGCTTAGTTCCAATAATCTAATCTCATGTACAATATATCTCCCCGGAGTGTCTTGTCTGTTACGAGTGTGTCTTCCTTTCTGTTCAGTGATAGCTGTGTATGCTCCTGGCTTTACAGGCAAGTCAGTGGCTAGGGGTGTGATTCATGTGTATACCTTGGATACTTGTAGTATACTTGTAAATATACTTACGCAGTCATGATCCCGCCTTTCTTGTTTCGGATTTCATTGTAGAGCTGCCAGGATTGGTACGGAGGTCTGAAGGGGTACTTTCCCTCCGACCTGAGGATCTCTTCAACCAAGGCGGGATCGGCTACCGACACGTTGGTCACTGGGCCGAATGGCTCTTTGAAGATCTTGCCGTACTTTTTATGCGTTCGCCGCTGTAAAGAGAGATATGGGCCATGAATATATGATAATCACATCCACCGGACATATATCAAGTATAATCTGGACACGTATATTGGAGGAACGAGACTGCGGGGTGCGGCTATCTTAAATCTTTAACTTGTCGGCGTCGCCTGTTCTAGGTTTGCAATATAATCATGGATACCTACTATAAGTATAATAATGGCGATATTAGTTAGTTGCTAACAATGTATGGAATGTCAAAACGTAAAACTGATATTAAGAATTCCAAATGTCCAAGAAAGTTGTATGGATATGATGAAATAACATATTTAGTTCCTGGGACCTATGACCTGTATATATGTATTTTTAAAACATTGAACAAAATATTTACACAACTCCCAATCCATGTTCAAAATGTTCCTAACGAAATTCAAGCCAAGCGTGTAGAATTGATGTTATATTATTACGTTGTCCCGCGTTGTATGTCCCAGTGGGAACGCACATAATGAAAAAATACCTCTGAGAAAATAAATATTATTTTCTTTATTCAGATACGACGAAATACATAACGAAATGGGTATTTGAATTCGTTTTTATCTAGGGTTAATGTCGGGTGAGTGATAAAGTGCGACTGTACGTGTTTCTTTCACGTAACGTAACCTACAATCAAAGACAAACTCGTAGATTACAACATCTGTTTGATTACTCAATGGCAATAGCTATTTTTCGTTGAAACCAAAAAAAAATGCATATATCAACACACATGGTGAGATTGTAAAATAATATGCGAGATTAAAATCTTGGATTATGTCTAGAAGTGGCAACCGTACCATGATGGACCGATTCTAATGAGATAGTTGCATCTTTATGTAACTTTTTTTTTACAAGTGAAACACATATAACCTTTATTGCCAATTATATCACACAAGTACAAGGTATTAACATACAATTAAGAGCTCCCGGTATTAAAGGTTTGGATGGCTACGATGCTACAATACCCTGAAAATTCCACTTGGATTGCAGCGGTTAATATATCAGTGAACATTATAGGAAAGTCGCTATGTGTAATGTGTGTAATGTGTGTAGTCCATGAACACGACATTGAAAATCAGAATAATATACATGAGCTATATGTTGAGGGTTACAACAATGTAGTTAAGTTAGCACCACTCTCGACATATTGATAGCGATCGAACGTGTGATTTCATAGTACATCTGATGTATGCAGGGTAACGGTGGAACCTTTCACGACGTGGTAGGCTACAGTGTTAAACATATACTCTCTGCATAGTGTGACCATGTAAGCATGTGACACACGTGAATTATTACATACTACATGCACTAGTGGTTAGCATTAATTGCATATTAATCATATTTATGTAAATTGAATCATAATAAACAAGTAATGCTCTTATTTCATGGATATAAGCGACTTATTTACATATTTACTAACCAGAACAGCATTACCTCGAGTAGAGTGTTACCGAGCGGTTCGGTTAACTTTAGTGTATTAGACAGGTATGCGATATGCACGATGTATGTGAATACTGTTGCGAGATTCTAACAGGTTATGGACTGGGGACAGAATACACAGTGGGGGTGCTATCAATCTGGGGTACTGGGTGAACGCCTGTCGTCGTAGTGAGGCCCCATGCTGCGCCAAACTCCGACACAGTCCTGAAATATATGCATGTTTAACACTAGCCACTCAGCCTTATCACGACAGTACCGATAAGGGCATACATGTTGTTTGTTATGGAGTACATTAAAATACATAACACTGGACGTGGCTGTTGAAAACGCAGACCTAGGTAAGGGATATTTCATTACAAAATGCTTCCCGCTAACGAAGCCCTTTTGTGCGCTATCAGAGAACTTCGAGGGTGGTAAAGAGTGGTCGCCGCTGTCACGCAATGGAGCTATGACGTCACTATTCATCGCGTTGATGAGTTTGTCGACCTGTGAACTTCATGGCTGACTTACGTATCAGCGACTAGCACCGGAGAACGGAGCAGGAACAAGAATGTTCGAGGTATATCAATAGGAATTAATATCGGGTGGAAGACAATACCAGGGACACATACCCTCACATACCCTCATGGTGTGTTGACGTGACTTCAACACGGTTGCAGATGGTCAGGATTAACCCTCCATGGTGCAAGGTACTACACACGATGTGCAATCAATAGCATGCCCCCCTTGATGGGATCCCCCGGCTGACGTGCATTGACGTGACTAGTGGACATTATTCCACGTGGACGCACTGGAATGCCTTGTGCACCGCGGAGTTTAACTGGTATGGGACTGATAACATTTTGTAAAGAGTTAAAGACTCCTTTTTTTTACGACACTTCATGGAAGTTTGACAATAGGGAGGGACAGCGTCTTATTGTCCTCCTGTGCACGACCTTGTATCAGGGGACAATATAGTCCCTAAAGTTGACCCCCAGAGGCCTTGTTGCCTGCTGCCACGCGAGGGGATGAACCAATCGCCGAGTTCATCCTTTGTTAACTAGCCGGTCTCGTGGTGGGCACCCCTCGCGTAGTCTGACTTAGTTTAGATCAAGTACAAGGTTCTCTTCTGTTACCCTTCCTGTTACAATGACTCCACTGATGTTCTATGTATCGAGGTGGTCGTCACTAACCGAGGGATCTTAGACCCTTTTTCTGGACTTCAAGAACAGTGACCTCTTCAAGGCAAGAACGACTACTTTCAGAATAGGTCTAGAGACCGTGAAGTATGTTCACCGAAACAAGATCATGTTATATGTATGAACCTACGTGTATATAGCTACCTGTTTGTACAGACAATTCCTGTAATAAATGAATGGACAACGAATTGGGTCAAACTAATCGTAGAACTGTGTCTTGATTGCTTAAATCTTTACCAACACGTATGCTCCTATACCAGTTATAATCAGGTGACGTGTTTGCAGAACTAGAGTAAGAGATAGTTCCATGCCAGTCTATATCTGGATGCCGAAGGTATGGTGAAGATATAGCAACTATCCATTGTCCGCATGTGTAGAACATGTTCCCCACACCTGCCATATGAGATACTGAGAACTCTCAGAGCCAGTTTGTGAATACCTAGCGTGCTGCTCCGTCTATAAGGAGTGTGGAAATAACGTTACTACTATTCCTGAGAGAGACACCACAAAGAGGCTTGTCACTGTTTCCACAACTGTTTACAGAAAGCGTTTTCTAATTATGTGGCGCAGTATGCGTAAAACACGTGTCGATTCTTCCAGTTCTACTTTTCATGTATCACCCTACCTCACTCTTGGGAAACCGTGCTTCGTCCTACCTTATCATAACCTAGGATGCTACACCGTCGTCTCTCACTCTACCTTCCGTCTGCATCATTGTAACTCACACTAACTCACCCTAGCTCACCCTGCCTTACTCTTCTCATACTGTTATACTATGTCATCATAGAGAGAGAGGGGAGATAAATATAAGGATAGAGAGAAATAGTAAGAAATAGAGAAAGAGATAGAGGGAGGATACTTATGGACAATTCAGTGGTACGTACAACGAAGCAGGATAGCAATGTTTGTAGAGGAAATCCTATATAGAAAGTGGATTAAATCTGGCTAATGAGTAAAACGAAGGTGTTGTGAAAACAAAGTGTTCTGGCCCCGAGGTAGACCATATAAGCCCCAGAAACATGCGAAGGCTAATAATGCTTAAGAAGAGTTTTGTCGAAACGAATCCACTTTAAACAGACAACGACCTTTTGAATGTTTGAATGAATCGCAAGTCAATCTTAGAATTGTTTTGGCCTGGTTTGCTGGGGTAATTGTCAATGTTTGAGGTACAGATTCTCTACCGATATTACGATCTGGCGACATTTGCCCTTATTTCAACAATTCAAGTCGTGTCCAAGCCCTGTAACACTCTCCCGTCAGGCGAGAAGCTCAAATAAGACCTGCTAAATAACTGCTTGACCACTGGCTAGCGATAGATAGCCTATTCATTTGACCACCTGAGCTTTCCAAATATGATGGCGCAAACAAACAAGCTGGAAGGGACGGGGCCGTGTGCTTCCTCAGACGTCAGGCGAACTCCTCACTAAGTTTGGATTTGGACTTTTGTAAAGGGTTCTAGGTCAATGTCTGATGAGAGCGAGAGAAGGAGAGGTCGGGTGTTTACTTAGTATGTCCATGATGTAGGCACAAGCGTTGGATCGCCAACCCCATTTGAATTTTCTTACATGAGGATGTTTTTTTTCCCTCCTTAAAGACGCTTTTTCTAGGGCAAGTCTTGTCTATCTACAATGGCTAAAGTACGTTTCATAGCTTAAATGTTGACATACGCGGATATATGCAATATATTAGGATAACCTACTACTGCGTCAATGCCGGGTGCCATGTCACGCAGGTAAAAGTCAAGTATTACCGGCAGTGAATTACTCAATGTTCTAGTTATCAATAGGACATGTGGCTGGGGGCTATCTGGCACTGGGATGTGCATGCTCACTACAAATAACCCACTGCTGCTTCATACCCCACCTAGCGGCCAGGTTCCGAACTAAAGTAGAACCAGCTTAGTCATAAATATTTGCACCTGTTCTCAGCAGCGATTCACGAGCCGTACATCAACAAACAAGACTGGAAGCACATGCACCCGTGTCAGTGCAAACCGTCCATCAGATTGGTCCTGCGTTTCCTCAGGGGAGATCGCGCAATACACACTGCCAACAATTACTGGAGAATGCAAGATAGAACGAGGCTAGCATCATATTTCCAAAGGATATTTATATAATTTACCTGTACATATAACAATACCAATGTCCATATACACGCTTGCTGCCGAATAGTGTCCTACGTGTTTCCAAAGTACATGGATAGTGTATTTGAAGTATTCTACCGGTATGTATAGATGTATAGGCCTATGCTATTCAAAATGCAAGAATACTGCTAGATATGTTTCCACAAAGTGCAGCAGCATTCTTTACTATTCGATCTGCATTCGTAGGATAATTATTTTTCGTAGGAGTCTAAAGTATAGAGTTCACCCAACAAACTAAATTATTCTCCATTATAAACACTTAGAACGTTCGTGCTGATCAGCATTTCTAGGTTATGCATACTTTTGGAGTCAGATGTCAACCGAGCGACCCCTGTGGGGGATTCTGGCCATAGCTACTGGGAATTCAAGGCCAGCATACTCGTGTCAATACAGCAAGGATCGCGAGTTGGAGCGTCACCCTGTGTTGACTCCCTTGGTCAGAGTCTCAGCGACCGTCCTTCTGACGTCTAATAGAGGCCCCCTCAATACATCTCCCTGTAGAGGCCCCCTCAATACATCTATTTGTATAGATCCCCTTAATATATATCCTTATAGAGGCCCCCTCAATACATCTCCCTGTAGAGGCCCCCTCAATACATATCCCTACAGTTTAATAGAGGCCCCCTCAATGCATCTCCCTGTAGAGGCCCCCTTAATATATATCCCTGTAGAGGCCTCCTCAATACATCTCCCTGTAGAGGCCCCCTTAATACATTTCACTGTAAATAACCCCTTAATATATCTCCTTGTAGAGGCCCCATCAATACATCTCCTTGTAGAGGCCCCCTCAATACATTTCACTGTAAAGGCACCCTCAATACATCTCCCTGTAGAGGCACCCTCAATACATCTCCCTGTAGAGGCCCCGTCAATACATCTCCTTGTAGAGGCCCCCTCAATACATCTCCCTGTAGAGACCCCGTCAATACATCTCCTTGTAGAGGCCCCGTCAATACATCTCCTTGTAGAGGCCCCCTCAATACATCTCCCTGTAGAGGCCCCCTCAATACATCTCCCTGTAGAGGTCCCCTCAATACATCTCCCTGTAGAGGTCCCCTCAATACATCTCCCTGTAGTGGCCCCCTCAATATATCTCCCTACAGTTTAATAGAGGCCCCCTCAATACATCTCCCTGTAGAAGCCCTATCAATATAACTCACTGCAGTCTAACAGAGGCCACCTAAACACATCTCCCTGTCTAACACTCAGTGCCGAGCACAACGACCACATCGCGGAGCTTTTTGCTTTTATTTTCTTTCTTTCCTTTTTTTGGGACACAGACATTTGTGATATTGATAGAAAAAAAAGTTAACCGATTTATTTTTGTGTTTAGTGTTTTTATCTGCTGGGGTGACTTAGTTCACAATGTGCTTTATAAGGACGTCATGTATGTTTACCCCCAAACTGGGTCGCCGCATGGAGTGCTGATCCCTCGGGTTTGGTTTACTTTCTGGTGCGCAGCATGTTGTTGCTCGAATACTTGTTTAGCTCAATACTGCATAGTTTTAAATCAATTTGACAATTCCTAGTATTTCGTTGTTTTTCGCATCTAACCATCAAGTACTGCTTCTGAAATTCAAAGTGCCAATGTCCTATTGTCTTCAATGACCACTGGATTTAAATATAGTATTTATTGGTTTATTTAAATATATCCATTATTTTGGTGAATCATATTTGATCTCTAAAACTCCCTACACCATCTTCCGGTCACTGGACCAATACTAAATTTAATACTAAACAAACGTCACGGGGTGCGCGGAGTTCAAGAAACGTCGAATGCCATGCTTTAAAACACTAGACAAATGTCTGAGATTGTTAAAGCCCGACCCCGACCCGGTAGATATTAGCAGTTCTTTGATGGGGGCTTAGCACTGTTAATCAGGCGGACCAGACTCCACCGGGAACAAGATGAACTGGGGACAAACGGGGAACACAAATGCTCACTGGTAAGATATAATGCATGGGACGTTTCCTTTTAAACCTACACTACAATACGACAACGGTTTGTTCAAAATCGCTCAGGTATAATGCAAATATATATATGCAGATCAATACGGTGGTTTAAAATGTTCATCGTTAAATATGATACGTCTTTTTAATAAATACCGGCATTTGTTAAACATGTATCTAAAGTTGTAAACTAGTTATACATTTGTTTCCTGTGGTTCTACATATTCTAAGATAATTGTTTTACGTATTATTGTCGGTAGACCCATTATTCGATACTTACACTAACTGCAAGTAGTACAATTTACCTCATATATACGACCACTATTACTACTAATATTACACATAATACTAATAGTATTAATAATAATAATAACAACATGAATAATAATGATAACAGCACTAATAGTATTGACAATGACAGTGATGATGCAATGATAACCTAATAATTGATAAATAAAAATGGGTGGAAAAGATATGTATATATATGCTTTCTATATAACTTTGCCCAATCATTGATTCGCATTTGTCAATACAATATATGTATTTTGATATCAAAATGTGACAATATGTCCTGTGTGTGTGTGTGTTTAAATGCTTTGACAGTCGCCTTCCAGCACAGCTGATTTCGGCAGACTGGTCCCTCTTTGG
>JAVCKZ010104339.1:0-10733 GCA_034780755.1 Lepetodrilus elevatus
TTGGACAATTTTGTTCACTAAACATATATTTTGTATTATGGTGAAATTATGAGCCCCCTCTAAAATGCACTTTGAGCACCCCCCTAACCTGAAAGTCTGGATCCGCCCCTGTTCTTAATATTCTTATTAGTAGTGGTAGTGGTGGTGGTGGTAGTAGTAGTAGTTCCAATCATGCCCTGGGACCCCAGCATAGTATTATTATTATTAGTAGTAGTACATGTAGTAGTATTTACAGAATCTACATGTATAATTTATAATTAAACTATTATGGCTGGATACTTTTATATATAAATTCAAAATAATGCAAATAATTTGTTTTTAAATCTTAAATTTTAATATTAAAGGCATAATATCACAGATATTAATGGTTGATTTGGATTAGTTCTTAGATACAACTGCAAAGTACATTCACTTGACATACATAATATCATGTTTGTACTTACAAAAGGCTTTCCACTGCTGTGTGGTTGACAAATCTCCATTGCAATCCCTGATAGACAACCTGAATATCGTTGTATGTTTTTGCTTCATTATGTTCATGCAAGGGGACATAACTGTTTGCTTGCACATTTCTTCATAGATCAGTTGATGCATCAAAGACAAGATAATTAGTGCTACATTCCCTTTATTTATATAAAATATCGAGTGCTGGGGGATAAGTACATCAGTAAATAACAACTTCATGTGTACCGTAATTAGCCTCAGATCGCAAAATTTGTTTGTCCATTAAACAGGTCTATCAACTGTGATAGTATGCCTTTAATTTACAGTATTGAGTTGCCGACATTACGCCACTAAATAGTTTTCAAAGCAAAGAGAAGCTTTCATATTTAATAGGGTTAACCCTCTCCATGCTGAAGGAAAATGAGGTTGCCATTTTGATCCAAGTTCATGACAGCTGCAAGCATATGAGATTGTTCAAGTCACATGCAAATAAGAATTTGAATATTCTCTCAAAAAAATGGATGCATTTTACAAATTTTTCCAAACCATCTTGACCATGTTCTTTCGGTAATAATTTCATTTTAAAATACCAGAAAAAAAGTACACTAAATCTTTTTTTTTTTACATTTCATCCAGATTCCATCAGCTCGGAAGTTACCGAGACAAAAAAAATCCACGAAGCAGACGTGAAATGCTCGAGTGACTTTTCTGACATGTATGACCACTGGGGCTCTGTATGTAAAGAATTTTATTAATAATATCTGATTTTTACCCTCCATCGTTGCCTCAATGTCTGATACGGCAACCCGGTGATCTATCCGAATTCCAATAGCGTCGCAGCAGCCGAGAAATGACATGTAAATTACATCATATTATCGCAAATCTTGCGTCCAGAAAAGACGTTAAAGCAATCTGTTCTTAGAATGACATGTAAATCTTTGCTTATTTTCACAAAGAGACCAATTTGTTTTGCTTAAAAAGCAATAAAACTGCCACAGAGCCTGTTATATTGAACAATCAAGAGCCTGCACTTTATGGCCAAATTTACATCGTAAAGCAGTACAATGTTAGAAATTTGTCACCAATAGGGTTAAAGGTTTGAGATAAACAGAAATGCTTAGAAGATATTAATTGGTAATCAAATGAAACTGGACAAGGTAAATTTAATTTAAAGGGTTAAAAGTTCATTTGAGATGTAGAGAAATGCTTAGAAGATATTACCGGTAATTGGAACTCATATAAAACTAGACAAGGTAAATTTAATTTAAAGGGTTAAAGGTTCATTTGAGATGTAGAGAAATGCTTAGAAGATATTAATTGGAAATCATATACAACTAGACAAGGTAAATTTCATTTAAAGGGTTAAAGGTTCATTTGTGATGTACAAAAATGTTATTGTTATTTGCTTCATTATGTCAATGCAAGGGTATGACTCAGTGGTATGACTTAAACATATAATACGCACAGGCAACGTTTTCTCGCAAATCCTTCATAGTTCAGTTGATGCATCAAAGACAAGATAAATAGCTGAACGTTCCATATATTCATATAAAACATTAATATTTTGATAACTATTGAGTACTAAGTACATCAGTAAATAACAACTTTCGGGAGGATAAATCAAATGTAATTAAGTCTCAGATCGAAATTCATTTGTCCATTATACAGGCCTATCAACTGTGTTTATATTATGCCTTTATAGAGGATACATACAAATCAAACTCTACATAAAACTAACTGACAACTGACAACTAACTATATAAAAATAATTCCTAAAATAACTAAATTATAGTGACTGATTGTTCAAAATATACCTTTTTACTACTGGTGTAAGACTATTTTTAGCTTTATCAATAATTTACATGGTATTTACTTACAAAGAGTATAGGTTGTGAAACCAATTTTCTTATTCAAATACTGAAATAGGCCTAATGAGAGTTAACCCTCTCCATGCTGAAGGCAACTGGAGATGCCCTAAAGAGCTGTGCCTACTAAATCCAGCAGGGAAAGTGTTAAGAGGGCTGTATCGAATAGTTATGGATTATGAAGACATATGCAAGTTCCATATGAAAACTAAACTGATATGCTGTGAGAAAACTGATGAAAATTATATTTAATATAAAAGGAGGTAAATATATTTATACTGTAGATTGGAATTTATAATTAAATTGATCTTGAAATGAAAAATATCTGGTAACAAACATAATCACGTTTCATGATTATATATATATTAATTATGTCAAAAAACATATTCTTTGTATCGTAAATACATACATGTAAACAATGTTGGTACATATTTATTTCAATAATAACAACAACAAATTAATCTTCAGTTTTCAGAGTTCAAGGTCACATGAAGGTCAAGACTTGTACATGTATTCGTGATCCCAAATTTTCAATTTCAATTTTAAACATTATCTTATGCATTTAAAACAGCAATTAATCCTGTTATGGTATAAAACTGGAAACAATCTCAAGTTATCTTTGGCATTGTCATCAAGAACACGCCTGCAGAGTTTAAGTAATTTAACAGTAAATTTGTTATTTCCTAACTAGGTCAATATTGTGGAGATGGTGGATAAAGTGGATATCTCCACTACCGGCCAAATCAGTCTATGCATTACATAACTCATACCTCAGCAAAAATTGAGCAAAGGATGGGAATTATGAAGAAAAGACATAAATCTAGTCGCTCTGTATACTCAAGATTATTCCAACGCGATTTCGAGCCATCTAAGCTTATTAAATCTACGTAAATCTACGGTAGGCGACACTTGGGGATTGGCCTTAATATACGGGAGATACTCAACTTCAAAAGGAAGCGTGTTTGGTTATTCAAAAGCCAGGCGAACGCCATGTTTCAATATTATTGTAGTGACTGGAATCCCTGACTGAGCCTGGAAGAGAAATCAGACGGGGGCCGTGTCAGCAGATTTCTGTCTAATTTTCTAATCACACATTTGATGATGTCCCTTTAACACATACTTCATCGGTCCGTTGATCGATATATTTCTACATGAGCTAAAAAAACACGGAAATAAAATTTGAGCTGATCTCAGCAAAATTTGAATTTACTTTAATTTCCAATTTACGATTTTTATCTGAATTAAAATTCCAATGTAATGAATATTTTCCTCTTGTATGTTTACTTGAATTGCATCACATTTGCTATAGCTAATATACATTCAGGAACAGTATCTCGGTCAATATTTTGAGATGGTCCCAAGGAAGAAATATTTTGGTGAAGATATACCATCTGCTCAACCAGGAACTATAAAGTGCACTAGGGAAATTACTGGGGGTTGGGTGGCGAGAGAAAGTTGTAATACAGTCGGTACATAGCACTCTCTGCACTGACGCTATCACAAAAATACAGGTATGTTGTAATAATATTTAAACAAGCGGCAGTGCAGCTTTAATCCTCTTCCTGTTGCAGACAGGCAATCCTCTAAACCCAAACTCTGTGACTTCTCTTATGCCTCGTCTCTGAACCTGGGAAATACCCTTATCAATATCTATGAATATGCCCTTCTTTTGTAACACTTTAATTGTATATCATATAAAATTTACATCATTAATGACAAAAAAAGTACATTTTCCAAAATGATCATCAATATCCATGAATATGCCTTTAACACTTTTTTATAACATTAACTACCGGTATATATCACATAAGATTTTACAATATCATTCATAATATAGAAAGTACATGCTCAATAGTAGCTTAAGAATACTAGACGTCTACAGATAAAATAGAGGCAATCCTTCGAATGCTCTTTACACTGGATACTATACGTATATTCCCCCATAATATACATATGGGTGCCATTACCCCCCAAAACCAATCAATTCATGGCAATTACGTGAATCAAATACGTTTAAGGAAGTAATCGTACCAACTCCAGGGTCAAAGATAAACTAGACTTCAGATAAGGTTACTGTTGGGTTTACTCAGAATGTACTCTGTCGATAGTTTAGTGCACAATCAATTAGTGATCAGATTTGGCGATTAGCGAAACAAAAGGTCTTGTCACGTGATCTAAGTAGAACGGGATTACTATTTCTTGAACTGGAGAACCAGATAAGCTGAGAAAATATCAATAAACTCTGACTCCAAACATGGGTAATGGGTTAGTGGGAAATACGAGTCTAAGATTTGGTAAAATGTTTGTTGTTTCACGAGAATCCATGTTTATTTTGTTGTGAGAAACCGACTGATTCTTTGACCAGACTGAAAAATATTAATTCTGAAATATATGTGTTAACGTCATAGGATCCTGCAAACTTTAAAATGAAATATTTAGGCAATATTTTGAAATGAAAAATCATTTAGACGGATTTATGATAATTTAACATTATACTGTTTAGAAAACGTCCTATTGAATGATCTAAACGTTATTGTTTTAAATTGTTGTGGGAATGTGGGATGAGACTATAATTGTCATATGAAGATAGATTCGGAAGACATGTTCAGATAGCCATTAAGTTGGCTGTTCATGGATCCCGGAAGTTTTTCCAATAAATATTGTTTTAGAAAAAAAACGGAAGAAAAAAAGAAGGATTTAAAAATGTCTGTAATTTCATAGGAAATTAATATTAATTTGCATCTGAGTATCCTTCATTCCAAAATAAAAATTAAGACAATTTTGAAAACTTGAGAGTCTTCAAATTGTTTAAAATTATTTTTCATGAAATTTTGCGGCCAATTGAACCCATGACTGACAGCGATGGCGCCTGATTACTCTCCACCCCCTCCGCCCGATTACTCTCCACCCCCTCCCTTCACACGCTCTCGGATAACTCGCTGTATAATCTTGATAAGCCATTAATGACGTGTCAGCAGTAAGAGGTGTATTGACAAAAGTCGGGCGCCAATGTTGCGATGAGGAAGCCAGACATCACGAAGTGCACTGACTGTACTTCTATACCATCCCGGTGTGCACCGACCGTATTTCCTCCATCTGTGAGTGCATCAATGACAGCGAGCAGTCATTATATAACAAACTCATGTTTCTGGAAAACAAACAGCCGGGACCAAGTGGTTAACGTTCCCTGGGATGGGTTAGAATCACAAACACAGACAGCAGGAAATGGGCCTGTTCTTGGTCAGTAGATTTCACAGATGGTGGGTTTTCTGAGATGTGTTTTGAACCCTCTCTCTGTGGTGGGCAACGGAGGATTGAGAGCCGATGAACAGGGAGAACACTCGACCAATAAAATGACTTGTCTGGCATCTTTAGTTGCCAGCAGCAGAGAAAGGGTTAATAGAAATCCAATACATTAAATTTCAAAAGTGTTGGTATTGTAAATCATGAAATGTATGCGAGCAGAATATTAATGCGAGAAATGCGACCACCGTATTGTCGCATTTAATTGCTGTGCATTAAAGGTAAGACTGATGAAAAAACATGAATGGAGACATGGCCGTTCGCATTTTATTGGTGTCGCATTTTCCATTTACGTCTAAAATCTAGTTGTCGCATTAAATTAGTGACGCATTAATTTCGTAATTTACAGTATTTAGTAATTTAGGAGAGAAAGATGATAAAACAACCATACACACACACACACACACACACATACAGACAGACAGACACACACACACACACACACACACACACACACACACTATCATATTAAACTAGGACTTTGTGTAACATGCTTTGCTACTGAACTTCACACATGTAACAATTTAGGAATAAGAAGGAATATATAAACTGAACATTGTTCAAGTATTGTTAGTTAAATTGGATCTCAATTGCATGGATTTGGTTTTAACATTTCATTTTGGGGATTTCTTTTTATGTAGTTTGAACTAGTTTCCATCTCTTAACTATTAACACGATTAAACTACATTCTTCCACAAAGGAAGAAAAGTCCCAATTCTAGTAATCGAATTAATCATGTAAAACATGAGATATTTGATCATGTGATAGAGCAAAGCATTTTTCATGTGATGAAACATTTGATTGTGTGATAAGGAGACATTTGATCATGTGATACAGAGACATCTAATCAATACAGGATATATTTGATCATGTGATGAGACATTTGTTCATTTGATAAGAGACATTTGATCATGCAATATAGGACATATTTCATTATGTGATTATGATAAGAGACTTTTGATCATGTGATACAGGACATATTTCATTGTGTGATGAGGAGGCATTTGCTCATGTGATACAGGATATAATTGATCATGTGATAAGAGACTTTTGATCATATGATGCAGGACATATTTCATTGTGTGATGAGGAGGCATTTGATCATCATGATCATGTGATACAGGAAATAGTTAATCATGTGATGAAGACATTTGATCATGTGATACAGGAAACATTACATGATCGATCCACTCATTTGCATACACTACTTTGGCAAACAGCAGCTCAAAATATTCTAGCTATTGCGGTACTGTGAAAGCTGAAAATCAATATAAACTTTAAAGTGCTTCACTAATAAATGACGGGAACTTGTAAAGCGGATGAAATATTTGTTAATATGCTCTATAAGAATTTTTGTAAATATGCACTATAAGAATGTGAGTTAATATGCACTATAAGAATGTGTGTTAATATGCTCTATAAGAATTTTTGTAAATATGCACTATAAGAATGTGGGTTAATATGCACTATAAGAATGTGTGTTAATATGCACTATAAGAATGTGTGTTAATATGCTCTATAAGAATTTGTGTAAATATGCACTATAAGAATTCAGAATACTGGTTTCAAAATGTGAAGTTCCTTTTTATTCCAGCATGCAGACATTATCCTTATAATCAGCATCAGTCTTGGCTTACAAGTCTTACAGAAATACACATACAGTAGTTGCTGTAAGTGTGCCTTTGATATATAGAGATTATTACCAACATAGCAAATATCCAAGTTAATAATTATTTGTACAATACTGTTTCTATCATTTGTAAACTCTGGAAGAATAATTAGTCCTTGATTTTTAAATGGGCAAGTTGTGATGGGTAGAGATGAATAACAACCGATTAAATTTTGATTCAAGCGGGGTAGGTTGAATCCCCATTTGGTAGAACCATTATTCAAGTAATGCGGCGAGAACGGAATTTGACAATTAACATGCAGGCTCCTGTTCCATAGAATAATCTTATTGCTATGAGAGTTGTGTAGAGCTAGTAGAGCTGTGTTTATAGTCTCGATGAAATGATGAGAAATGTCTATGTGGTGTGAGTGTAGACTACTTTATAGTTTATATCGATGAATATATTTTTATGCATGTACAGGAGTTACAACTCTTATAGTGCTGGGATCAGGGTTTATCTGATATTTTGATGAAAATATGCACACTAATATTTCTTATACAGTGCTCCCTCGATATAACGCCCTTCGATGTACCACAGATTCAGATACAATGCAGGGTCCAACGTGGACCCCATTTAAAAAAAATAATAATAATAAAAAAATGTTCTTCTTCTTTTTTTTCTCCAATATATTTCTTTTCTTCTCTTTTTATTTTCCACAATTATATTCGTTGATATAACGCGGGTATTATAACGCGGGTGACATGTCATGGACCCCAACTTCAGCGTTATATCGAGGGAGCACTGTATGTCAATTCGATGCAAAGTTTTGAATATTACGAAAACAATTCAAATGGCAGAATAGTAATGTTTCAAAAAAGATAAATGTAAAAGAGTCAGATTTTCAAAAAAATATTGGACAGGATTTAACTGTAAATGTCTAGTTTTGCTTTGCCAAATGTATCTGGAACTTCCGTGTCTTAAAAGGAGCAAATGATCTCTTGTATTTTCTATTTCTGTGAGATACTTATGATAAAAACACTGATCTGTGGAGTTGAGTAGGGACTATTTGAGTGCATTTTGAATTAAGTATCGAAATAGAAATCCTGCCATATCATAACCATATGATCAGATGGACACTTTTCTTGAACATTGTTATGTTCTTAAACTTGGCTAACAATAAAAAAATATTACATCCTTTTAAATTGCTTAACGATAAAAATATAAAATTCTTAAATTGATCTAAAATTCTGAAAAATTAACTTTAAGAATATTAATTTAAGATGCTTTCAGCAGGACTCACAAAGTGATTTTTTTAAAGCTGTACATTTTTCCGCAAGCGATTGATTATTTTATATTGGTAGGATTTCCTTCCACTGGGCTGATCTCTGTCAGTTAAGTACTGCTATTGCTCAGCGAGTGCAGCCAAGCTCGGGGAAATCATACCAAACAGCATCATCAGAAGACCTCATCGGTACATTCGGGTGTCGTGTACTTTAAAGAAGTCTTTCATAATAAATATAACTGGAAATAAAGAAATAAAAAACCTGGCGCATGTCTGTGATGATGGATTATTTTTTTATATATTTGAATATCAAATACAAAGTATTTTATGTCATGAATTTTTGGAGTAATTTTATAGTCTGTATTCCTTTAAGACATGAATATTTTAGTTTAGTTTTTAGTGCCACTTTTAATTTACCATGCACCAAGAAAATATTTATTAAAATTCATGAATGCAATATACATGATAAGTACATGTATATATTATATATATGTATATAAAAAATAAGTGAATTATAATATCAATTTAATAAAGTAACCTGATTTCTGTGAGAAGATGAACATTTAATTTATTAGGTGATAATTTTTTTTCCATTAAAATGCATGTATATAATAATACATTTTATCAGTAATACTTTATAAAAAAAAAAAATTTAATAAAAAGGTATCATGATAATAAAATAATTGATTAAATAACATGTGCAAGAAGCCGAAATCTCGGGAGAAAACTTTAGCAACCTCCTCCTCGTAAGTGAGGGAGATAGATTGAGCAGTCACATGAGCTGTGGACAAATGCAAATATTTGACCACAGCGTTAATTGAATGTCCAGATAGCTTTCCAGGGAAACATCCGCTGTCCAAACCACTGAGGATCCACGGAACATTCCCAGATTGCAATTTAAAGCTCCACACCTCTGAAATATAAAGCTCCATGGTACTAGAATTTAAAGCTGCACACCTCTGAAATATAAAACTCCATGGTACTAGAATTTAAAGCTCTACACCTCTGAAATATAAATCTCCATGGTACTAGAATTTAAAGCTCCACACCTCTGAAATATAAAGCTCCATGGTACTAGAATTCAAAGTGCTATGGCACTGGAATTTGAAGCTCAACACCTCTGAAATTTAAAGCTCTACACCTCTGAAATATAAAACTCCATGGTACTAGAAATTAAAGTTCCACACCTCTGGAATTTAAATCTTCACAGCCCCAGAATTTAAAGCTCCACATTGCTCTAAATCCCCATGGAGGATGGAAAGTTGCAATCAGGTTAAAATGTTTTTCTGAATGCAATATGTCTTGATGCAGTCTAGAGATAAGGCAGATAGATATCTATGCCCTGACGACCGGATCTCCATCAAACACAATCTCTGTTTGCTACTGCATCCAATTACGCCAAGGGATGAAAAAACAAAGTAGTAGCAATCTTAATAGTTCCATTACCGGTAAATGCCTTCGCCGCCTATAGGTGAGATATTCCTACTGCGACGTAAAACATTAGTTCAATCAAAAACCAGACTAATCATCTAAATTTTTCATTGGCGGCCATCTTGTTATGCTAATTAGCAGGCTTAAGCTACTCATCTGAAAGTGCTATCACATATGGACAGCATCTACATAGATTACCTCTTGAAAAAACATGACTAGAAATTGTGACCTCAGATGGATCCATTTTTAATCTGACTCAGACTACGTGTCTGTTACATCATTCCTGAACGCCAATGTCGTGGCTTTGATGCTGAGTCTAACATAGCAATGTGATTAATGCTGTAAAGGTGGTATAATCTCCAGGGTGTTGAGAAGGTACTGATTGCACACTGGTCCATTGACTAATGTAACATACTTAGCACACATAAAATGATTCACTATTATTGTTACTACTACTACTACTACTACTACTACTACTACTACTACTACTACTATTAGTATTATGTATTATGTATTATTATTATTAATTATTAATTATTATTATTATTAATTATTATTATAATAATAACTCATATAATAACTATTAGTATTGTTGTTATTCTTCTTCTTATAATTATTGTTATTCTTATTGCTACCAATATTATTATTATTACTATTATTATTATTATTACTACAACATTTTGTATTATTATTATTGTCATTATTACTACTATTAGCATTATACTACTACTACTACTACTACTACTACTACTACTACTACTACTACTACTACTACTACTACTACTATTATTACTACTA
>JAVCKZ010104350.1:0-23852 GCA_034780755.1 Lepetodrilus elevatus
CTGTAGCTATAGGGTGCCAGAATAGATAGCAAAATAGTAAACGGGGCATCTTATAGCTACAGTTCTGCAGCTAAATAATAATCTGCAAAAACAAATAATTTCTAAGGTCAGACCTTGACTGCTAAATGTAGGACCATCACACGCGATTTTCTATGCTCGATATCTCATTCCAAAATGCTTACGGTATTTAAAAAACTGTACGATTCAAAAACGCAGTTTATAAATATCTTGCAGTTTCCGTAAATGGACATATAAAAAATACTTGACAAGAAAACTCACATCGACAAAATCTTTCAATTTGAGCCCTACTTATTGGATGCGGGTAACTGGAGTTACCCTCATGTGGTTCTCCCCTGTGAACTATTACAGAGAAATTATTATTTCAAGCGCTTCACCCTGTGGGCAGAGGATGAATAATATTTTACGAACGCTTCATTTTGTAACAGCAATACACGGATATATCTTTGATTGATACGACATTGTGTGATAGGTAAAATGTGGTTCATTGCAGTCATCGTCTGTTCTCGTGCAACTTCGATCACTCCAGCATATCGTGGATAATATGGGATTTAACCACGAGTACTCAATGGCACCTAACAATTGTAAATGGGTACCGGTAGGTTTTGCTGTTCTGTCACAGCAATTAATAAAAATTCCTAGCAAAAGTTATGTATGAGAGCAGATAACAGCATTAATCACATTACAATGTACTAACATTCCACAGCTAAATCAAAACATGAACAATTGATACAAAACTGATTTTTTATTTACAATATACATTTAAATAAATTTACAATCTTATGCTTATGCCTCGAATGTGAAATATTACCAATGTTTTTATGTACAATATGACTTGTTATAAGAAACAACAATTACATTTAACATTATCCACTATTAGACACACACCAATAGTACCGGTATATACATACAAATTAAA
Organism: Lepetodrilus elevatus; assembly: GCA_034780755.1. Classification (NCBI taxonomy): domain Eukaryota; kingdom Metazoa; phylum Mollusca; class Gastropoda; order Lepetellida; family Lepetodrilidae; genus Lepetodrilus; species Lepetodrilus elevatus. The sequence continues at coordinate 938 of JAVCKZ010104350.1, forward strand.
TATATTTTTAATGAAAATACAATGAAAATTTATTCTCAAGAACAAAATTGTCTGAAATGATCATGAGAAGGAAGAAGTAGAGTTCCTCAATATCTCGTCCTGGTTTAACCCTCTTCCTGCTGGATTAGACACACACACACACACACACTGCTCTTTATGGCATCTCTGGTTGCCTCCAGCAGGGAGATGGTTAAATTTAAATATATAACTTATAGGCTAACTATTTCAATAACATTCAATAACTTATTTCTCATAACTATTCAAAAGTCTAGCTATTAAACATTATTAATAATAATCTGAAAAAAACCCAAATAATTTCTAAGGTCAGGCCTTGACTGCTAAATGTAAGACCATCAAACAACATGCACTATTAATTGCCTTTATGGAATTTTTTTTAACAAAACTACATAGGGCGCTTAGGGCGCTATATAAAATGCAGTATATTATTGCTATTATTAATTGTGGAGTATGGTGGTTTAAAGGTAGTGAGTCTTCTTGGTAACCCGGAGGTTCTGCGTTTGAGCCTAGCTCATGCCATAGTGTAGCACTCTTGTACAAACTGCTTAAATATACACTGCTCCAGTCCACGCAGCTGTGAATGGGTACCCAATAGTATGAAATGGAATTGTGAATTTTAACCTAGTGCCTAAAATGGCAGCTTGGGTGGTATACTCTCAAGGAGTTGAGAAGGTGAAATGAGTGCACAGTACTGCACACTGATCTGGGTAATAAGATTTTGTACGCATATTATTATTATTACTACTATTATTTATTATTATTATTATTATTTTATTGTTAACTTCTGTGTGAAGGATTCTCAGAAATTAACCAAGAGTCCAACCAATAGAAAATTGAAAGCTAGAAGATAACGTGTTGTACAGTTCTTTTGATGTTTCTCTCAGATACAGTGGGGTTGGCATCAGTGTTAAACTGTTAATAACTGAGCACCCCACAAATGAAGTTCTAAGTTCTAAGTTTTTCGAGAAATCTGGCACTGGTGTTCTATTGATGAGCAGCTGTTGATAATACTAGATAGATATACGGTACTCACAAATATTCAGATACGTTGCAAAGTTTTTGACAAAAATAACACCAATGCTGATATATCAGAACATGTACAGTAACAAGGCCTCACGATACTCACGATAACAGTGACGCAATGCTCAACTACTCTAGCTCATTAAAATCAAACAAACCTGCTTAGAGGAACACACGATTGACTGGTTAAATAACATCTGACCCCGAGATTACGAAACTTTCTGAGCACAAAAACGTACTCAGACTATGACGTCACATGACGTTTTATGAACACAATTCTGAGTTGAGTACGAAATCGTACTCAGAAAAGTTTCGTAATCTCGGGGCCTGGGCCCAGAGGTCATGAAACTTTCTGAGTACGATTTCATACTTAAGCTAAAAAATGTACATGCCGTTTTATGAACAAAACTCCGAGTTGAGCATGGAGTCGTACTCAGAAAGATTTCGTAACCTCTGGGCCTGCTCTAGGATTCCTACCAACAAATCAAACACTTCATTTAGCCCGTAGAACCACAAGAACTTCATGCATACATATGACCAACAGATTAAAACATGATAGTTGTAATACATTACTAAACTGTTATACTGTGATGTCATACAGTTTGTCGGCTGTGCTCCTGAAGCCGTCATATTTGCAATGACATCATTAACCCTCTCCTTGCTGAATTGTGAACAGGAAATTCTCTTTAGAGCATCTCTGGCTGCCACCAGTATCCAGAAGATTAAGCCGTCTTGGAGGAAAATTTGACGCTTTTTGGAACATCAAAATTTCCTCCAGTATGGTTTAACCCTCTCCATGCTAAAGGCAACCGGAAATGCCCTAAACAGCAGTATCTGTGCCTAATAATAATAATAATAATAATGATGATTTTGGGGCCCAATTTCCAGTCATCGCTGTTCATTGACCTTCACATTATTACCCCGGTCAATGGATCACTGTGCAATCAGATTCCATTTCGACTCAGCAGGGAGAGGGTTAATGATGTCGTTACGTACAATGATATCGACAGCTGTAATAATAATGCAGCATTTCTAGCGTGATTTCGAGGACGGACACGGCACATACAGCTGTGGGAACATTGACTTCAGGATAACATCGAGTATACATTGAAATGTTCTTCATTGTACAATATGGAATATATACAAGATAGGAGGAGGCAGTAAGTGATTTGAGGGTAAACACCATACCTGGGTTGCATTTCTCAAAGCTCTCATATCTACTGCAAGGCCCCGAGATTATGAAACTTTTCGGAGTACGATTTCGTACTCGACTCAGAATTTTGTTCATAAAACGTCATGCGACGTCATAGTCTGAGTACGTTTTTGTGCTCAGAAAGTTTCGTAATCTCGGGGCCAGGGTTCCACTTAGGTTTAAATTTTTGAGAGTCCCGGGGACGCATGTTGATATACTTATCAACAATGTTTATTAATAAAGTGCGTCAAAACTTGCAATTTTTGCATATGGGACGCAGGATTGCGCGTTCGGAGAAACCCCGAAGACCATAAGTGCTCTCGTATCCATCTCTAACACACAGGGATCGCATACTTATGAGAGCGCTATGGTGATGTATGGTCTCGTAGTGGATATATGCAAGCTTTGAGAAAAGATACCTTGGGCTTCAACGGCGACTGAAACTACACAGAAGTGTTATGTTAGCCATAGTAAAGATTGATAGTGAAAGTTTGAAAATCTTGGAGCCAACATTTCTTTTCATGCACACAGCTTTTTCCAGTTTCGTAGTCTGATATGCCTGGTAATATGTACATATAAACACTCGACAACTTTACACGCACATAAATTAGTTATCCCATATCCATTTCCAGAAAGATATTACTATATGTAGATTATACATAGGGTTTGAGTAATAAGCATGTGTGTTTGTTTATAGGGGTGTACATGACATTACGAGCTTAAGTTGCGGTACCCCATCAATCTTTCGTCTTGGAGTGTACCAATCTTTCAGCTCATAACATCCTCTACACATTGATAAAGACACAGAAATATGAATAAATATATCGTGTATGTAGTATATTCAACAGGAACACATTCATCTGTACAAAGAAGCTTAAAGATACATGTGAAAGCATACGACTATGATACATTAATGTTTGTAATGCCATGGTACAGGCAAATCTAGTATATCTGTACAGGGGTGCGTGCCTTACCCTACCCCAAATTATTTCATGATCAACTATATTTTATCCGAAAGTATGTACATTTGATTTGGCTACATACCGGGGTAAGTATATCGGGCACCAAGCTACATTTTCCGCATGTCCCACTGGTTTTAAATATTTTCATATTTTCTTTAGATTAATTATTTTATCTCGCAATTTTTAGTACATGGAGATAAAATCTATGAAAATATTGATAACCAGTGGGATATGCAGAAAATATAGCTTGTTGGTAGTTTCAGGTAAAATACGTCCGACCATGAAATATGTCAACAAACCGTGCATGCCTTTAACATGAGTGAGTTATTGTTTTAGGCCGTAGCGTGAAGTTTCACACATTATACGATGATCTAATTCATACAACTAATAAGTATACATGTTTTTTTCCTTGAGTATACTCTTCCTCATCTTCTTCTTTTCCCCATAGTTTATGGTGCACACCCGCATTTTCACAAATATCCACGACCTGGCCAATGCTTGGCTACAGAATATTTACAGTTGTTCAATGGTAATGAACATGACTAATACATACTCTTGAATGAATAACATCAATAACGTACATAAAAGCATCGACTGTAACAACATTGCTATACTTCAATAAAGCTATTTAAAACACGTGACTATGTATATATCAATAAACATTATCTTGCCTCCGTGTCAAATCTTTTGATCTGATTGGTTGAACGTGATTTTGACAATATTCTGTGTATCTCGCTTTAGCAACCGAAAGGGAAATAAACTTCTCAGTGGGAGATTACAAACCCTTATATCCCATGACATGCTCATCCAGTGGCACGTGCAGAACGTTTTCTTTTAATAATATCCCACCGTCTCCATTTTCTATAAATGTCTTATTAACCCACCGTCTCCATTTTCTATAAATGTCTTAAATTATTTTACCATCATGTTGAAACACGTCATCATGATAAATTTGTTGTAGCTCTAGTATCAATAAATGGTTGCGACTAATGATGTATATTTTCAAACAATTCTATACTGCAGAAGTACTATTTCCCTAACAAATTTGATGAAGTAGAAATGATGTGTTATATCTAAAACTATGATTACCATCTGAATGATATATACAATTTATACCTGTCTAAATATCTCGCAGAATAGAACTGCTTTTAAAATTAATTCACCTAGTTACTTTGGCCGATGCACAGAAAACAACAGTACAACACTTCACATTCAGTTTTCGAAATCACTCCTCCAAATTTCGGACAATATTCTCATTAAAACTATTATTTTCAGTTTTAAAAACCCACCAATACAACTACTTTCATACAAGCACACAATAATAAAAAAGGTCATCACGTTTAGACATGATGCACCCAGAAAATATTTAACAACTTTGTCATAAATAAAATGTATACATATTGCACATTGTGAAAAATGTATTTTTTTTTTTAATGGGTTACAATTCCGCAGTAACCTATTATTTTCACAATTGTACGATGGGTCCGCCAGGCATATACCACATGATGTATGTTAATAGCGTTCAAATATCCTGAATCTTCAGTTCCAGCACCTAGGCATCACTGACTCAAAAGAATGAATCTATTTTCATATGTAAGAATCTGAAGAATCTATTTTCATAAGTAAGAATCTGAATAATTATCTTACAGTGAAAACTATATAGTAAAAAAATTGCAAAAAATTTCTCATCTATGAGATAAAAATAGCGAACTTGATATCTTACCCCTCTGATATATGTTATGTAAACAAACAAAATGGATGCCACTTTTTCTCAGTTTCAGGATATCAATGACGTCATTTCTGGAGCCAGCTCACGGAACCCACCTGTTAACCTTCCCTCAGAGATGTGGGGATATCTCTTTCAACAAACATATTAAAACTTAGTGTTAATGTTTATGGCCCAAGGCCAACAGAACCGGTATCAAAGACCCAGTTACTAGCGCCAAGAGTTCTATTTTTCTAAATCCCTTGTGCTCCCTCACGATGACTGTTCCGTCCGGTGCTGTCGTTCTGGTGTGTTCTGTTTGTATTTCTGGCAGAACGTGAACTGTGGCGACGTATAAAAATGTCCCGGCACTGAAAAGCATAGCAATCCCTGTGGTGTGCATATCTGATAGCTGCTCCTTACTTTGCTGAAAAGACGAAATATCATTTATACATTAATATTGGATTAATATCGCTGGAATGGTAGAATTGTTGTTTTGAGAGCATATGAAAACTACCTTGATATTCTTGCATATAGTGGGTGTCAATAAAAAAAAAGTAAGGTAAAATTACATTGTGTGTGTCAAGTGAGCAATTTATTGGATGTTTTATTGTTTTACATCACAGTGGGAATCTTTCACACAAACATTATCTTTCCTATCCTACTACATCTAAATTATTCCTAAATTCTGTTCTCCAGTATGAGCATACAAGTGTAAAATTGTACCAAGAGTTATCTTCCTTGGAATTAATATATCTGGGGGCTTTTTCTCGAAACGTTCTTACAAACGTACAACAATCTTAAAGGTCTGGCGGCCTATTCTCAAAACATACTTACTAACTTCTTAGCTTAAGAATAGTTATAATTCTTATAGTATGGCTACGAACTGTTCTTAGGCTAAGAAGATCGCACACATTATTTTGAGAATAGGCCCTTCCTCAGGTTTTGCTCATGTTAGAACATCACTTCAACATTTTGCCTGGAGACTACCGAGTACATTCGTACCTGACTCAATCCAAGGAAGGTAATAACGGCTAGCAGTGGGGCAGCTACAGAGAACGCCAGCAGGTGGCGCCGAATGCGCGGTCGGTCGAAGTTGGCATGGAGTAGGAACGACACCAGACCAAACGCTGCAGGAGCCTGCGATAAATACATGACATATAGACAATAACCCATGAGTTACGAGGGATTAATGTGTGATATTAGACATATAAACAATAACCCACGAGTTACAAAGGATTAAAAATTATTGAAGGTCATCACCACTGTCTATGCCGCCATGACCATCGTCATTATGTAACGTCATAATGGGCAAGATTGATCAATGGAATTATGAATTTTATTAAACCAACCAATTGGCTCCCCTCCATCTCCACACACACACACACACACACACACACACACACACACACACACACACACACACACACAGACACACACACACACACGCACACACACACACACACACAATACATACACACACACACACACACACACACACACACATGTATATTAATGTCCAACATATGTATGGTGAATTAAGCTAATCGATTAATGAACTGTACATATATGTATTTACACATACGATGACTTATGCATATATCGATTAATGTATTGTGCAGATTTATGCGGTCAACTTTAGCCTTCAGGAACAACCAGTGTCACAACGCTATCCATCTCAAATGAGGCAATACACAATGACGGCATTTGACAACAACACACTATAACCAAGATATTGCACGCGATTAGATGCATCAATCCGAGCAGGAGAGTGACACATTGTAAACAATATAGACTGGAATACACGCCCGTGCTGCTAACGTTGTTGGACGCATTGTTTCCTCAACACTGAGAACTGGTTTCACATGCCACACGTCCTGTAGAAAGAGGAGCATTGTTTCGGAAGTTTTCAGAAAATCGGTGGAAAATAATTCTTTTATGCTTCCTATTAAGGACACATCAAACAAGGCAAGGCGTCTATTAATCAATCTGACATATTAAACACTTTATTTGAGAATACGCCATAAATTATTTACAGTACGGTCGATATCCCTGCACTGAGCGAAGTATTGTGAGTTTCTATCTGTGTCTGGTGATACTATAGAATGGTTGGGTCTTGTGCCGAGTAGGCACCGTCGTCTCACGAGAGTCCGCTCAATGGGCAGCGTTTGGTTGTTGCTATAGTGATGAACAATGACCATTTGTTCCTGAGAAGAAAACATATCTTATATATGAGAATGAGAGGAAATGTCGTTCGCTTGACGACATCCTCTAGTAGCTTAGAAGCAGCAATGCGCTGCCGAGATTGACTTCACGCAAAGTCTTGCCATTATATCAACCGCCATTGAATCCTCGCCAACCACGTACAATAGTTAACTCCGCTTTTGAATATTCTATACCGAAAACAACGTTTCCAGTGTAATCCTATTTTCACATGCACCCGGAAACCATGTCTTATCCTTTATGAATGTCCAAATGGTTCTCCCTGCCTAAACGAGGCCCCAGAGCGTACATAATGACTGATGATTAAATCCTAGATGCATCCGGAGTTATTACTGTTTCTCATTATGTTGAATTGATTTGCTAAAACTACGTCGAATTTAAATGAATAGGATCTGAATAATGCTTGATTACAAGTGAACTATGTGTTTCTATCAACTACATGGAACACAAGTGGATGCTGATATAGGTGTGCAAGTTGTAAACTCAGCTTATAGTATTAAACTAGTGTTCTGTTGCAGCTTCGTAAAACCTAACACACTCCTTGACTGTACACTGGGACCGTGCGCATGTTCGTGTGTGCAATCGTGTTGGGTCGGTATTGAATTGAACAGAATGGTTTAATAACGTGTGTACATGCGTAAATAATAATGTTGGATTGACACGAGATAAAACAGGTTTATTGTATAATATAACATGGGTATCTATGATCGTAAGTGAGTCAATATAATATATATATTAGTGTGTTAATGTTGGGATGGCGCATGTTAGTGTGTGTGTGTGTGTGTGTGTGTGTGTGTGTGTGTGTGTGTGTGTGTGTGTGTGTGTGTATGCGTGCCTGCGTGCGTGCCGTGTGTGCCTTGCGTGTGAGCGCGTGTTATCATACACAGGTGTCTGTTGCAAACTACAACACAGCTTTATCCATCCCACCGGTTCCATCCTGAAAGATAGAACATACAGACTTGACAGTTCAAGCTATGGAACACAAGGAGACACGTCTGTCTAATATAATTACAACGCCCGTCTGTGAAGATCCTAACATTATGAGAAGCAAAGGATACTTCACAATGGTACGGCGTATATACGTACTTCATCTACACGGCTTGATTGATGCGTGGTGCAAGTGATAGCTCCCACACTGACAGTCTTCTGTTGTTGCCCACCTAGACAAGAGGCATTCTTTAATCCCCAGGTGGCGCTGCATACAATTTTCATTACTCAATCGTCTGTAATCGCCTGTATGAGTGGTGTTCATCTGATTACTGGTGTCAATGCTGGAGTGGGGAGTACAGGAACACGGCCACTTGCGTCACTTCATCCACACTAGCCTGGCGTGATACTACAGACACTACAAGGAGATCAGTCTGACGTAACCAGGCACAGGTGTCGTGGCCACTTCAATCATACGCTTCTCATACAATCACAACTTTGTCAGTGGGATTGCCGTGTCGTGTGTGTGTGTGTGTGTGTGTATGTGTGTGTGTGTGTGTGTGTGTGTGTGAGTGTGAGTGTGAGTGTGAGTTTGAGTGTGTGTGTGTGTGTGTGTGTGTGTGTGTGTGTGTGTGTGAGAGAGTGTGTGTGTGTGTGTGTGTGTGTGTGAGAGAGAGAGAGAGAGAGAGATACTGTAATGTACAATACATCTATGAATATAAGTATATGATAGAGCATATGCGACTGTAACGTTGTGATATGATCACATATGCTGTGAAATTATTGCAGATACTGGTGAATAGCCGTTGGCAATTTGTCTTGAAAAAGAAATGTTCCGCAATAATGCTTGCTGGTCAGTTTGGCTAGATCACATTGATACCTCGCGAGCTGACATTTTATTGATCATTCTTGGTCCGCGGCATCATCAGAGCTATTTACGAATCGAAAGTACAATTTACTCATTTGGCTTTGTCGATTTCCGAACAAGCTCCGAGACCATTGCAAATTTCCACTAAAGTCGAAAATCCGCATGATTGTCGATAAAAATCGGATTGGTGCCCTGCCAGGATCGGCATCTACAGAGAAATACTTTTGCAAGTTTGACACTATCAATTTTCCCATTGTGCTAAGGAAAGATTTCATCAAATGATTTTCCAACTTCTGACAGTCTCACAAAGCTGAACGATGGCCATTTTCCATTAAGGCAGAATCGAACCAAGACTTCAAAACAAATGTTTTGCATGTGTACTCGTGTTGCTACCTGAAGGGTACTCGTATCGTTGACAGGTCAATATTGAGCCAGACCAGTGCGGATCCAGTACTATACAGAGCGGTGTGCTTCATAGAAATATCACTTACAATACCGCTATGCAGATGCCTCCTTTGTTTTCAGTGGAAATGTTTCATCCGAGTGGCTCAATATTAATTTACTGTTAGTAAGAACATAGTAATACACATTATTACAAGTCAATTAAGCATTAAATATATGTTGTTATGCTAGTTCCTTCTTGTCGAGCATACAGGGGCGGATCCTGGCCATATTCTCTATTAGTTACAACTGCATTAAAAACGGATCCGTTGTGATTGCATGCATAAACGAGTAAAATTAAAGACCATTTCATATTCTTTTGTGGACGTGCGATCGTATGTGGGCATGACAGGAAGCCTCCGTACGATGTCCGGTATCCAGAACTACGGAGAATGGATATTTGGAAGTAGGACATTGTGACCGTTGATGGTCATCCAACACGCTCACCGAACTTCATTCCGTGTTGACATATGGAATTACGTCAATAATTTTTTAGACCTCTATAAATCTTAATTAGAAATAATATTCCGTTAACAATGAACTTTGCTACGACATATAGGTCATACTTATATGCTAATATACATTACGTATTATATTCAGTGGATGACGACGACCTTATGTTAAATAGTCATTTACATATGTACACATTACATCACATATTGCATCCAGCGATCTTGAAAAGTATCATGAAAGAGCTAATTTGCTCTTGTGGTGATTTTTTTTTTTACAAAGAAATCCTATTTATAAATTCACTTAAAACTCTGGGACTGCTAGTGGAGATCAATGGGCAGGACGTGCGGTGCTGGCTGTATCAGGGGCACCCATTGCCTCCGACCAATAGGCAGTAATGTTGTTTCTGTGTATGTGCTTTCGATTAGCTCCCAGCACGTTTTTTAAACCATTTATGGCACGTGCAAATCGGACTGAACGTGTAAGTTGACCCGACTAAATTCCTACGTTCCCATGCAGTGGAGAGCTCTTTAAGCAAATTGCAAGGCGAAAAGGACAACCAGGAATGAATGTGTCGTCAGACCAAGTATTTTAGCAAACAATTCTGAAAGTGATCCATTTTCATCAGAGGGTGGTCTGACTAGAATTCGTGTGCGAGAATGAAAAGTTTGGCAGGTTTTCCAACAATTGATCAGGGATTAGGCGTGGGTCTACATAGTGGGCACTGGGAACATGAGGAATGATATTCAAATGCGGACCCACACCGTCTGAATGCAATGAGAGTGATATTCCAGGAATAGAGACCTGGGAAAACCTTTGTTACGACGAGTTCAGTGCAATTTCCACAATCTCTGCCTATATCATAGATACTATCGATATACATGCGTGCAAAATGTATATCTTGTATACAAATCTATACTTGTATATTCATAGCAATGTAATTATAGACATGTAATTTTATTTGACTTATTTTATATGACTTGGAAGACGTGGATGTTCTAGTTCAGATGAAGAACTGCGTTAGGTTATGGGTCACACTATAGAAACAGTATAGTCTCAATATACGGTATCTGCTATGCAAGAGCCTAGAGCACCATTTCACTTTGCAAAATATATATTACTACGCAAGCAAATCTAAATTACCTTGGTTACACATGACAGAGGTTTACTTTTCTGAATCTTCTTCATCGTCAGTCTGTAAACACAATACACGGACGTCTCCAAATGAACATATTGATTTCAATATTTAATTGACGTAATGAAATCCTACTTGTACAAAACTTGACAGAGTTAATAGGTTGCTCGAAAGAGAAAACTCAATTTTCTTTCTCAGGCTGCGGTGTATCAACATTTCTAGAAATGTCAAGAATCTGCGTTTTTACCCAGTAAAAGTCTTTGGAATATACCCAAGTAACAAACACAAACATCCCCGAACCTTCTTAATATGTCTGAAACTTCCATACTCTGTATTTATAGTTACCATGCCAATAATATATATACCTTATCTTAGCAGGTACCATATTTGGATGCATTACTAATATTACGTTAAATTTATATACGAAGTATCACTGCCAGATTTGAGTATAGAAGACTTGCTGAATGGACAATCACAATAATATTTACTACATAAAACTATTAAATTAGATTTCTTCACGTTTTATTTATCCAGATATATTCAATATATTTTACGAAGCATGTTTTGTTACGTTAAAATGCATGTGTAACCAGGAATAAGGTTAAAATGCATATTCATGTTTTATTCAGAAGTGGCATACATAGCAGATGTTCTAATGTGTTCTTCCCACACGGAATACTTTACAGATTTAAATTTACTTTCTGGTTGATTGGTAACATTCCTTCGGCCGTAGATCGATAAACAGGTTTCTAGGGGTGGTGTAATGGCGTCTGTTTTATTTGTAGTCCAATGTTAGAAACTTGAACTTTCCATTTTTCTATACGGTAGTCATCTTGCCAGCTATTATATATATACTAGCAAGATGGCGTCAGTCGATGCTCGTTGGCTGACGAATTTCATAAAATACTACGTGAAAATAATGTTTTCCTTCCAAAATAACCATGGAGACATTAAATATAATGGTTACTGAATCAATTCCTCGCTGGATTTCGTCCAGTCCCATGTATTTATGTCACACGTAGGGATTACCCCAGCGCATTGGTATCCGTCGGGTACTTTTGTTGTTGCCTTTTACCTCTGTAGCTAAGGGTGGCCATAATAGATAGCAAAATAGTAAAGTGTGTGTGTGTGTGTGTGTGTGTGCGTGCGTGTGTGTGTGTTGTGATGTGTGTGCGCGCGTGCGTGTGTGTGTGTGTGTGTGTGTGTGTGTGTATGTGTGCCTTCTACTTACGTTTATTTTAAGAGCGTCAAACACGAGTTAACGTTTGCTTCTTTGCCATCAGTCATATCAAATACATTCAAAACTATATTGATTTATTGCAACATATTTGATAGACCTAAAATCAAACGTATTTAAAAAGTGAATATTACTAGTATTCAATCGACATGACGCTTTAATAAAAGTGAATCCACATTAGATAGAATATAATAAGTAGGCGAAAACCTTTCTTTTTGTCTGAACCCATCAACAATCGAATTGAAGATCGCGTGCGTCCAGTACCACGGTGGCTGTAGCCAGAGGTTACCTTCAAATCGTGCTCAACTCCCAGGAGGAGGACAATTGCGCACTAATTGTCTAATGAGACAGGTTAATCAGCATCTACTGGGCCAAGATTACTTCGGACTAACTAACAGTTATTATGTGTGAAGGGGATAAAAATGAACTGCTTGATTACCTCTAGTCTCAAGTGGGGCTTTTGTTTAACACAGACGATATTAACGGTAAAATGACTTCAACTCATGGTAACTGAAGACTTCCCTACGGAGAGGAACGTAGAGTTGCTCACTTCAGGGCGAGTGGAAGCTAGTCTTTACCTATAATGTATATTGGCACGGGCCCTTAGGACAAGGGGGTGGTTCATGTCAAAACTGAGGCAGCATCTTCGAACAGGAGTATCTCGCTAACAAAAGATGCAAGGTTCAGTAGGAAGTAAGAAGTAGGAAGCTGTGTTAATAAACGGATTGGTATTCGCCAACAACGCGCAGCATATAATCTTAATTAATATTTTTAGGTGCGTTATTTACTAAAGGAAAACATAAAAAAATACCGGATGCATTCTAGAAATCATTCTCAAGGGGCAGATAAGTATTTGTTCAACTTGATTTGAAGTCAAAAGTAAGCATGTTTTGTGTTTCTGAAAGGTAAGGTGTACTTCAAGCAAAACCATAATGCAGAAATGTTTTCGAAAAATGTTAGAAATATATAGATATATTAGCAAGGAGCAATGCACGGGGCCGGGGGTGGGGTGCGGAGGAGCGTGGAGAAGATATGGGGTAGGATGGGTGGCAGCGGTTGTTCAGACATATCAATATCATTCCCCAATTACCGTGTCGTGGAGAGCATACCTCCAGAGTCCAGACATGATTGTCAGAACATTTTACATCACAGCTTTACGTAGAATACGTCCAATACAAGCATACCTCTTCTGGAGGTCGCTTTTTGATAGATTAGGCTTAAAATTACACACTTGTAACGGGATCATTTTGGTGTGTTTGTTTTTAATTTGGTAATGTTGGCTTTGTCTGTACCATTGACATTGTCTGTTTTAGTTGTAATTACACCCTGCAGTAACACCAACTGTATAACTCTTGGCTTTCACTTTAACAAATATTGAAACAAGGGCGGTACCCATTGATTATGGTAATGGTGATGGCAGGCAGAGCTTCCAATCCACGTCTCGCATCATTATGACTATACGACATCAGCTCAATACCTTCTTAGTAAATAATTGAACACTGATCAATTCAATGTAGACCAACTTTGTGTCATGAATAATATATGACAGTACTAATACGAAGAGACATGCGTGTATAAACTGGCATGACCGTATTTACCAATATTATGAGGCTGGCACTATTGATAGTTAGCCCAACATTTCTAGAACAAAGACATTCCTGAATTTTTAGGATGTTGTTCGTTATTCAAATATGAATCCAATGATATAAAAATATCATATGGTCACCATGCCTATAAGAAGGTTACCGTCTGAGCAACTTTTAACAATTTGAACATAAGTCATGTTTTCTTACTTGTTGTACCCTACAGGTTAGAATTATCACTTTCACTACAACATTGTGACTTATTTGTGTAGTGTTGTCATCGATATCAATAATATCCATAAGGTTTTCTCAATATAGTTCATATTTGGTACATTATGGCTTTTTCTTTGAGGACAACTGCGCAATAGGCCGATACTGAATCACTTTGTCATAGTGTACGCGATGTGCTGTAAAATATATCTCGTACAAAGAACAATTTGGAACAATTACAAATAAATATATCAAATTCAAAAAGTTCCAAAAAGTTCCAATAGATTGATGAATAGAAAATAAATTACAACTTGAATTATACGTGAAGTGAGCGTGAAGTGATGCAGCAATCTTGAAAATAGATTCTTTCGAAATCCTTATAAGCCGCAAATATGGTTTGAAGGTTTTCTTAAACAGTGTGCAATACATTGAACTCAAAACAAAATTAATAGTAGTTCACTGAAGAAAGAGTTTGGGAAATATTATGTAATAATGCATACGACGCAACTATTTCTATAGCAATTCTATACTAGATAGCAGGGTCTCTCAACTCTCTCATACGACCATCTCCATTGACGTACATTCAATGACGCACAAACTGTCTTGCTAATGGACTTACGAATACGAACATGATAAGGTTGCTGTAATACCAAAGTCAATTTTACATAAACAAAACTATCAGATGTTTTAGATATCCCGAAGGAATAATAGTGCCAATGTATGAGCCCCTATATGTCTCCAGTATAAATCAGGAACAGCACATTTTGGCAAGTTGATAGAGGTGCTACACTATTTATCATAGTTTGACTATACATGGCTGGGTATGTAACAGGGACAAGTTTCAGAATACATCTAGCTATGAATATATGGATGATATGAAATCCTTTCCAAGTCTCCTGTGTCCTGGAGAAATGTAATACTACGTTTGAAGTTATTATTTTGAACAAAATCTAAAACATCTTTGTGAATTGGAAACTTCTCAAGGGAGTACAATCATGGATATTGCTTATCTTAACACTGATTTGTTCTTTATCTCCAAAAGAAGTTACTGTGGATAGCCTTGTCCTCAAAATGATTGAAGAAGTTTATTGTCAGCACAGACTGCATATGGTTCTGGCAGGGTTTCCATGTAGGAAAGTAAGTCTTTGATAGTATCAATTGAGTAGCGAAGGCAATGCAGTGTGTTGAATTAGCAGGATTCTGCGAATCAATACAGCCAACAGAGAGCTATATTAAATGTGTCGATTAGTTTCGTTTACCAGGAATACGTTACACAATGTTCTGGCATGAATCTAATGTAGGCTAAGATGGCTGGCTTTACAAATATCAACAATGAAAAAAATATTCAAACAGATCAATTTCGAGGTCGGAGCGGTCAATATACTTCTATTAGAAATATCATATCGTAACGGTTCAAGCAGCGGAACTATTGATAATACCAGTCTTTTCTGTCGTGTTCTATGTGCATTCTACCAGAAATAGGAAGAATATTTTTTCATTAACCTCTGAATTAAGTTATTTAGTTATATATGTATCAATCAATACTTCACATCGATTAGCGATAATATTAATAATGCGCCTTTAAGTGACAGCATGGGCATATACCGTGAATGCAAATTGCAATGTTATTATCAATCAATTGCGGTAATGTTTGCCTGGAGCTGATAAAGGAATCCTGATATGAAGTCAATGTTAATATTACTTACAAGAAAATGATCACATAAAATGTGAGTTATAATGATGAAAATGGCCTTGCAATATGCAATAAAATAGATGACATGGATATTGTAAAACAAGTACTTGTTTCCTATAACAATATACAATACCGCGTAAATCCTCAGAATATGTTAGGACATGAATTAAATAGGAGAACTATATGTGCACATTTATGAATGTCATCAAGTTCTCGTATACGGGAGAAATGCTTTCAAATCTTTGGATTAGTACCATACTCAGTGTGAATTTATTAACACTTAACATAATGTAATCTTTCAAAAGTAACTACGTGTATACTAAATAATGATAATAGGTTTTTAATTCGATAATTAATCCATCAATTCGACCATTCATGTTTTAGAAAGTGCATATTTAAAACACATACTCTGAATTTAACTAAGAACGATATATTAATTTTAATAATCACTTAGTGGAGTTTCTAAAGACATATATGTATATTTAATGTCTATTGGTATTCTCAGACAGAACAAAAACACATTTTTATGTAAATTGCTAACATGTATCTGCATCCTCTATGGAAACCTATTCCTGACTAGTAGGGCAGTTGTGGAGGTCATTAGAAATACATCATCAAATCCAAATTATTTGGAAAATAGCTGAAACATTGACGTAAGATAGCAGTCTGTTAGTAGTTAACTCAAGATAGCAGTCTTTTAATAGCTGCAGCTCAGCTGTCATAGCTGAATTTGCGTTCTATATTAACAATGTAACTGGTAGGTTAGGCATCACCTAGTCACCTAGTCATTCCGTCTAGCCACATGATATCCTTAACACGTATATCTCTAGCTATACATTAGCTGCCACATACATATCTCACAATATCATTTTAGACTGGAGTGTAAGAATAATACGTAATTATCTTATCTTAACTGAATTATTCATTCAACTCTTTGCGCTTCGAGATGCATTATCATGGAGTCTTGCGCTTTATAACTGGACTACTACATTAGTATTTATTTATTTATTTTATTTTATTTGCATGGACATTCATTGTTTAATGCAATAGCATTAGGTCTCCATTGTTCTAATAATTAATTTAGGATAAATATAAATGAAATGTCTATGTAGATATAATTATAAGATAAACTACGACGTATAATTAACTTAGTAACACATATACAGCTGTAAGTGTATAAAATAATGCAAATGACCAGTCTGCCCTGCAATGGACAGTTGAAGGGACGCAACTCTAATTTACCCAAAGTGTGATCAATAAGTCACTTGTCGTATTCATTGTAATACTACAGCTAAAAATGTTTCTTTCGCATGAAGGATACCAAAAAGAATATCCCATGGTCATATCAAGATCAATGTTTGTAATTTCCTACGATCCATTCAGTATTCCACAAATCAAAGATGTTGCTACATTAGTAGTATATACTATTAATTTAATGTAATACTTATTATTATATTTATAGAGAGTATTTTCTCCTCTGTTTTAGTTTTGCACATAATCAATGTATCGGTCTGACTATGGAGTAGTTCATTCTTATTTGGGTATCCATAGTTTTACATAGTGTAGGCCTACATGTCAAAACATGTTTATCATTTACGTCGTATTCAACAATATTTCAGCGATAAAACCTGTAAATGAATAACTCTGCATTACCGTACGAATAATAATAATAAAAATAAAAATAAAAATAAAAATAAAAATAAAAATAAAAATAAAAATAATAATAATAATAATAATATATCCATTTATATAGCGCCAAACTCCACACTAGGTATGGTAGGTATGCTTATAGCGCTGACATTAAAATCAGTCTCAAGTTCATGCTAGCACTACAGTGATAGTACTGATCATAGTATTTCTTGAAAAGATGGGTTTTAATATGTGTTTTGAGACGCTGGAGTGTAGGAGAGTTTTTCAGGTATTGCGGTAAACTGTTAATGATGCCGCATACTGAAAAGAACGATATTCAAATGACTTTAGTTTCCATTTGGGCACTTGTAGAAGGTTTTGTTCAGCGGATCTAAGATTTTTAGAAGGCATGCAGGTATGTATGCGTGCGTGCGTGCGTGTA
The DNA here is from genome assembly GCA_034780755.1 of Lepetodrilus elevatus. Classification (NCBI taxonomy): domain Eukaryota; kingdom Metazoa; phylum Mollusca; class Gastropoda; order Lepetellida; family Lepetodrilidae; genus Lepetodrilus; species Lepetodrilus elevatus. The sequence continues at coordinate 18,673 of JAVCKZ010104350.1, forward strand.
TGAATGTATATACACAAATGGTATAGATTGTTGTAGCAGATCGCTGACAATTTGACAGACGATAAACGACGAGAGAGCGAAAATTGGGTTGTATCTTTGGCGGCAAGATGTTAATTGATTATAGTTGTTGTTCCCCTGCTTGCATGCATATTATTCTATCATATCATCACTGTACATATAATCCATCAATATCCCAAGCTCTATCACTGGCCCCCATTTTACGACGGCCTCCTAAAGTTGGGAGCTCCTAAAGTTATGACCCAGCATATCACCTCCTAAGTTAGATGCCGATTTAAGAAGGTATGACTTATGACGTGGTCGTGAAACACTTTAGGAGGTGATAACTCGGGTTAGGAGTTCCTAACTAGTTAGGACACCGTCGTTAGTGCGGACACAGCGTTCAGTTGAGAAGCGCTGACAGATGGTGGACCAATGCAATACTGACATTTAGTGTCCACATCTACAACAATGGTGGATGGCTCTCAGGAGATAACTGCCTATTTAGCGTCTTCAGATGGTCACATATTGTACATAACCCGCTGCCAATAACACAGATTTCCTCGTCATTTGTGTATGCCTGCGCATCATAATTGTAGGTGTTGACCCAGGAACAACCAATCTGAAGCCACTTAGTGAAAGTATCTCACATGAAAAGCTAACATCATCTAATTGTGATTGTCACTGGGGGAAAGTAGGACGTCATCAAGTTGGCAGTGGTATACTACTCAAATTATGGCAACATGCATTTTATCAGGTAACGTGTTTGGTAACACATTGACCATGAACTTCGTTATCAGAACTTATTAACCTTCTTCCTGCTGAATATAATCAGAGTGTTCTATTTCTGCATGTGATCGGGCAACTTAAGTCGCCTTCAGCAGGGAGAGGGTTAAACAACCAACCAAATGCATGTTTGTGGATTTTATTTGTCTTGTTCAAGAGTTAGGAAGGACACATTTCAAGTTCATATTACATCATGGGAGAGTCCACGCAGGTGATCAAGATAGCGTATTGTTATGACCATGTTCATGAGTCAGTCATATACTAGAAGTATGCGGCTGACAGCGTCAAAATACGTCCCGGTCCGCTACCGCACTAGTATTACCATCTCATGGAGACACGATATTCTAGTATCCTAGTAACGTCCTAGTCCTTTACACCAAACAGACAGAGAGACAGACAGACAGACAGACAGACAGACAGACAGACAGGCAGGCAGACAGACAGACAGGCAGACAGACAGACAGACATTATATTTCGTCTCACCTATGAACGCCAATACAATCGCATGTATACAGAATGCATATATATAAAAGGTTGTACACAGATACTCATAATAACATTCTGAGAGACGATCTGAGAGAAATGAACGTTATAAGTACAGATATATATTGTACATGTCCTGTACCCTCAATGTGGATACATAGGCATAGAACACAGACATAGTATACACATAAACGCATGTTCTACGATTTAAAATATCGTAGCATATTTTGGCACTAAAATTACACACATTGTCAGTGCCAGTGGCTGACAGTGCTTAAAACGCATATTATCGTTGACCTACATAGTGGTCTAGCGAAGTCTTACATGAAAATACATACATTTCCATTGACTAGATGAGTATACCGAACAAAAAAAATGAAACTCCATTTCATTACAGATTTCCTCACAAGAACCCCCTGGATATTAAAATAGATCTATGTCTGGGCAGTATTCTGGTAATTCTAAAACACTGAGATGTCTTCTCATGACGCGTGCACTGATATTACTGCTTGTTGGAAATGGTTCAGTATGCTTTCTAAAGATTCTTTTAGAAAATGATCGATGTCTAGTTTAGACAACAACGTATATCTACGCAATGCCATGTTTCTGTTACACTAGCGATATCTCATTCTTTGCTGAATACAAATATGCTTAAATCATATCTTAAACATATGATATTATTGGAAGCAATTTCTAGAAAAGTGTTATTTATGTTAGAAATGCTGATATCGCATATGACAACGTCATGAATATAATAATTATATGACGTATTAATTTGTAGTTCCTATTTGAAGTCTTCCCGTTGTTAAATCTATACAATTACGATCTTAAGTAGATGACATACTATATTTTCTATTTTACAACTAATGAAATCGTTGGTGATTTCTAATAGCTATTTTCTCATAAACGTGTATACATTTCAGACAATTTATTCATCTACGTAAGTATTTAAATGTTACCAATACAATTCCTCAATGTAAGGATGGTGTTTCATTTTCCATAAGCAAATTCTTCGATAAACTTGAATCACTTGAATACGGACTGATCTATGTAAAAATGCATTCCCTCTTATACCCATCTTGAGACAATCTTAACATATACGATTCCTTACACGGAACGAAGTAAAACCAATATCTTAGCTCGCGGCATTGCGCTTCACGGGGAAACACTTGTTTTGCTGATGCGGTGTGGGCAAATATTTGACCACCCTCGCAAAGTCCCAGTCACGTGATGTCCAGCTCTTCTCAGCACCAGTTCCTCCCGGGATATATCGACCAGCACGCTGGTGTTCTCGTGCCTGATGGTGTCCTATTCAAACTGACCAGAGGTTGTGGATTCGCAAGTGGATCAAGCAGTCTATATAGAAATAATTGACCGAGGACAACACGCACAGCCTGCTCTTCATATGACTGCTCTACTAAGAGTTGGAAGATGCCCTGGGCAAACCAAGAACATCTACCAGAAGTGTGTCCATCATCATTCGTATAGCTCAGTTGTGTCTTCTTCTAAACATTGTGTTCAATATTTTGTTCCTAAGGCATCAGAACGTACCGTGGTCAATACTCCAACGATCTCAAGAATACCACTAACCGAGCAATGTGAATATTTCCTTGCAACACATGGTGAATGGCGACTGAATCACACAGAGTCAACTGACCATGCTGCTCCTTATGACTCTGACTCTGTTCCACTGAATGCTGTCTGTACAGCAGTATCTAACATAGCAACAGAATAAGGATGCAAAGGGATATACATGTAGCCCAATACTTTGTAAATCGCAAAATTGATTCAATATTATTACTGTCATTGTGTCCACTAGTATTCACATAGTTAGCTTGTTAGCAGAATCGTGTTTGACTATTTCCGATGAATGGTTGCTTCTACAACTATAGTTCATTGCTGAGGAAAATACAACAAAAACACGATGCATTTAATAGTAATAGCGTATATAGTGTTTTCAAAAAGATACGTTACGTTTGTCGCATGCAAATGTTAACGTTGTCAATCACGACGGATACAAATTAATTTCCTATTAAATGAGGGAGCCACTATGTCATTACGTAATACTGGTCGGCTACTATATATCCATAATGCCCATTACAACCTGCCGGCTTAATAATACACGTAATGATAATAAGTTCAACAGTTAAAAAAACAGAAGAAAAACATTCGAGGCGAGGATCCTCTGCCTTCTTGAATGACAACAGTAACGGGCTTCGCCGTTACTGTTGTTGACAGTCATGTTTATAACCTTCACGTGTTGGTAATGCTCCTAAAATCATTAGAGCATTTAAGAGGTGTGTTAGTCGGAATCGTGTTATAAACATACATTCTCTATTGGTGTATTTACGGCATGTATATCCCCCTTCTTTAACATACCTTTTACCTCAATGACACTTATATAGATCTCATTCATAGGCTTAGAACCCATAGCTCTAATGCCGTAATAACATAGAGAGAACAGCCATAATTTACGAGGTTTATTGACCTTATAAAGCCTTTAATTGATTAAACTTCTTGGCAAAATGTCAAAACACCGGTGACCTTTCAGTCTAAGCACATTGCCAGGTACAGAGAAGGAGATTGACTCCAAAGCCGAAATCAATCATTTGTCGCCTTAAATGAGAATATTCCCATAATAGAATGAGTGGCCTGTCCAATATGGCCGCTTGCTTGGCGGACTGGAGGCAAAGAAGGAACGCCAGACAACATCCGTGGACCTAAGGCCATTAGGAGGCCTGGCTTATTAATTGCTTTGTTTCTAGAGCATATCAGGTTTGACTTGTGCTGTCATAATATATGTTATCAGATTCTTGGTGTCAATGGTCTAATTATATCTTCCTGGATACCACACGCTGAGGTTACAAGCCCGAACCAGTGTGTTTCAGTGTCCGTGGAAGGGTGTGAACTCTTGTCAAATACATGCACTTGCGCTACATATTTACGAAAATACTATATCTAGAACATCAATGATTATTAAATTAACCTAATAATATTAAATAAAGATGGCAGGGTTAGAGCTAGCTATGACAAGTGTACATCGAAATACCTAGAAACTATTCAGGAATAAACAGCATAAGATGTTTGACAAGATACAGGGAAGTTTCTCTATTCAAAAACTGTTCATATTAAGAACAAGCATGCATTTTATCAGCTATGCTATAATTGTACCCGATATTTCAGAGGGTTAAGCACTCATATACGAAAACGTCTTCACTCCAACGTGACTTTACCGCCAAGCTTAGCAATAGACAACACCATTGTCAGACCCCTGGTAAAAAAACTAATAACAGAAATACATTGACATAAAACCATTCCCGCAGTTCAAAGGTCCTGTAGTTACAAGTACTATTATTTTGGAAATGGTTCCATATCCCAGAGTAGCGCATTCATACTGTGATTACTTTCACTAAACATTATACATACAATTGATGGCAGAATTGCCCTAAGGCATATGAAATATTCAATTACGAATAAGGTTTCTCGAGTTCCGGGTAACTTCGTTTTCTTTTCCATGGCAATAACATCCATTTGCTAGTATCAGCGTGAAACAGTCAGCATTAAAACAGTACTAATTGAAACCAGGAATCTGCATTGCGTGAGACTGTTTTCAGTTGTCATGACGACATATAATACTATCCTGACAACTTTTAATGTTAGATAACAATCCTTATTGAAACCTTCGACTTCAATTTGCTATAGAAGAGATGTCAGACGATAGTAAATATCATGCTCAGTAGAGCGAGTAAAGTAATCACGTATTCCTACACACACACACACACACACACATACACACACACACGCACGCACGCACACACGTACGCGCACACACACACACACACACACACACATACACACACACACACACATATATATATATATATATATATATATATATATCTATGTATATACTC
>JAVCKZ010104351.1:0-10731 GCA_034780755.1 Lepetodrilus elevatus
ATCTATCGCATAACACCCCCACGCCATCAACATTCCCCCCCCCCCAACCCCTATCCATCCCCCCCAGCCCCAATCCCTGTTTACAGTGGCAAAGTTCTCACTTGTCTAATCAAAGGTATTGACTTGCTATCAATTTCTTATAACCCTCCGAGTCCTGCAGGCAACAATAGGTGACCTTTATAAGCTGGGTTCAGCTGCACGGCGTCTAGATGATGTAGAAACATCCCAGTGCTTGGGTAATCCTGGAAGTGTTTGCTACGCGGTTTTCAAAATAGATGATTTAATTACGAGTAGTAGGAGTGTTCTGAGAGTCCAGGTAGCACCTCCGACAAACAGCTGACAGACAGTCGGGGCCAGAGTAGTGACCTGGTTAACACACACACACACACAAAGACACACACACACACACACACACACACACACAAAGACACACACACACACACACACACATAGACACACACACACACACAAAGACACACACATAGACACACACACACACAGACACACACTTCCATTCCACTCTGCAATATATTTGGCCATTTAGTGCATCACATCACAACACAGCAGCACATTATGATACGGAGCAAAGGGGGAATGGATAAGTGAGCTATTTTGGGGAGGTAAACTGATGTTGACAAACATCGCTGATGTTACGTACTATAAGTTAGCTGGAGGGGGAAAAGGGGAGAGGAGATTGGGGGTTAAGAGAAAAAACATGGCATGGCACAATGCCAGATTCCTGAGGTGCTGGCAAGCTATTGAGATACTCTGTGATAAGTCGGGCGCCATGGTGCCAACAACCTTCTCCTCATTGGCTAACCTCACCTCCTCTTACCTCTGACCCCTGTGACCCATGTAACCCCTGTAACCCATACCCCACACCTCCCATCTCCAACCCCTGATAACTTATTAAAGATCCATTCTCAATAATTCTGTCAATTATTCCAAAGATTTATTTTAAATTTATTTTTAATTTATTTTAATTTTATTTACCATTTTTATGATCAAATTAATACTCCTGTCCTGGGTTTGAGGAATTCTTCAGGTGACTACCGGTATTTGTTCTTTTCAAAATCCTTTACCAACATCTGTGACATGTTCACTTTTTATTCTTGCTGTTAAATTAAAACAGCCGAGACACATCAGGTGGTAACTATGGTAACCCTAAACTTCAGTCTATTATCTGGCTATTTCCAAACACGCTAAAATAGACCTGTGTTCCCATATCACAGAGTTAACTTGTTTGCAAATCACTGAGAGTTTAGAATCTTTAACGAATTTATATATTCTTTCCGAGATATTTCCTCCACTGTGAGTTGGGGTCCCTGGACAAAAAGTAAACAGTTTCTTCGGACCCCTGAGGGTCAGTAAACGCACCTCTGTTTACGTATATTAAATATTTAGTGTCAGTCATTGGCTAAGAAAACACAGCAGTTCGCTATCGCCACTGGAAAGAAATACGAACAAAAATACACCGAAAGAAAAGCCCCATACAAACATAAAAAAGAATGGTGTATTGAAACAACATTACAAAACAAATAGACAAACAGAAATACATAGTAGCATTGGAGAATATGGAGAACATAATATATGAAAATAAAATAAATAAATATATTGGAAAACAAATTTTTTAAATTTAATTTCACTTAATAAAAATGAAAGAAAAATCAAAATTACAAAATATTTCAAATTGAATTTCCCGTTTCCAACTGTGGTTTGTCCACTATATTAAAAACAACTGGTAACGGCTGACAAAAGCGGGCAATTGTTTGCGAACACGACAGCTGGGGAGGGGTTCAGGTATTCTCGCGAACGACTCCAGCCCCTTACAACAATACAACCTCTCCAGCCCCCTACAACAATACCAGCAATTGTTGCTCCCTACCGGCAGCTGTTGCCTCGACCTTGACCTTCTTGCATACCTGAAGGGAGGGGCCTCACAGTTGTATTTTTTTATGAGGGGACAAAATTGGCGGGAATTCAAAGATGGAGGTGGGGGGAGAAAAGTTGACTCTAATAAATCTGACTTCGATCTTAATGACTGCATGTTTTATTCATGGTAACTGCCGTTCTCGCCTGTAAAACTTTCAGTACTTACGAGTAAAAAAGGCATTTAGGTTTTTATCTTGCATCTGAAATAGGCATTGGAGATACTTTCAGATGTTTATCGCATCTCTAGGCTGCATTATGTGCACTCTCAGCACAGGCTCAACAGTCTCTGTACAGTCTCCATGCAGTCTCGTACTGGCAGAGAGGTCTGGGGTTACACTACAACGTGACTGCGTTCCTATTCAGTGATCTGATACATCTAAAGCTAGTCGTTCGGGACAAGAGTACATACCTCTCTCATACAGACTTTGTGAAATATTGAAAACAAATTCATACATCAACGGATGTAACTTTCTTCACAATAATCATCACCACAAAGTAAATTATTATTTTTTAAAAGAAAAAAAGAATGAAAATACTGAAATATTCAAAAATATAAATATATGCACTTAGTGATAATGTATTAACAATTAACATTTTCTTGAACAAAGTAGGTAAATTTAATCCATGACAAAAACCAATTTTTATTTTGATAAAATTTAAAATAGATAGATTTAAATACAGTACATGAAAAAAAATGAAATAGTCTAAAAGAATAAAATATCAAATAATATTTTGAAATCAGAATATTTAGCAGCACAAAATCTAAAAACATTCCTTCAAAGATATGGTTTCCCAAGAATAAAAACAAACGACATGGCTCGGGCTAGTCCTGCTGCCTCCAGCCCTGAGAGGGTTAACTCACGACTCACGAACTCGTATAATTTCCTCTCCAGCGTCTCGGACGTACGACATCTGCCGCCTGCCCCGCATCACCGGACAGAGCGGGTACCTCTCCACCCCACGCTACCCCAAGAACTACCCCAAGGACCAGAGCTGTAACACCACCATTGAGGTCGACCCTCGTCAGGTCATCCGCCTCCACATCATCGACATGGACCTCGAGGCGCGCGGCAAGACCGACTGCGCCGACTCCTTCTACTTCAACGACCGCTTCCACAGCATCACCCTGTGCGGTCGCCGAGCCAACGAGTCGTATAAGACCTTCAGCAACGTACTGGACATCGAGCTCTCGGCAGGGTCGGGAGGGAGGAGCAAAGGATTCTGGTTGTACTATGAAGGTACGTGATGAGTTGTACTATTTAAAATATCATAAAATTATAAATTAAATTTATATCCATAAAACATCTATTTTCTGTTCTATTCCCAGTATATCTTAACAAAACATGATTTCCCTTTCTTCAGCATTCCCAATACTTCCTACAACCGATACTCCCGTGGTTACCAATAGCAACAGGGCAACCAACAAGCGCCCGTTCTCCGTCACTAAGAGACCGGTTACCAAGGTGACGACGGGGCCCGAGGCCACCCACCGCGGACAGAACCGGGCGCCACCCACGTCCACCCCGATCCCCGTCTTCAGAGACGTCGTCCCTCCCACCAGTTCCAAGTCGTCACTTCCTTTCGGTGAGTACCGCTCCGATCAAGTGTCGCCACTCAATACGCGCAGTACGAACATTGCACTTGTACCCACGCAATGTCCTTAATGCAATAATAAAGTACAGAAAGAAATATTTTAAAAGATGGCTATGCTGTAACCATGCTACGACCATGCTACGACCATGTTACGACCAGACTATTTACACCCATTCTCTGTTACAGCAGCCATTGCCGGAGGTGTGATTGGAACCCTCAGTGTCATCCTTATCATTCTCCTCACTCTCCTCGTCATCAAATGGTGAGTACTTCCTCCTGTCACCGTCAATGTCATCCTTATCCTCCTCCTCACTCGCCTCGTCATCAAATGGTCAATCCAAAAATATCAAAGTATAGTTTAACTGTTCACCTATTGGCGACGCTCAATGCCCCGTTAAGATGTGATTTCAATCATGTAAATAGAGATAGGATGATTTCTGTTTACCCTTTTGTTAACTGCCACGAAAATGACCGATATTTCACGTAGTATTTTCCCCGTCTCCAGGTTTAAAGAGCGCCGATATTACCAGGACAAGGATCAGTTTCTGGACCATCGGAATCCGGCATTCCGCAGCAGCGGCGACTTCAACACCTGCACCATGGACGTCGACTACTACCACTGCTGAGGTGACCTTCACCTTGAAAGAATCCTGTGCCATCAAACTTTCACACCAAGTATTTGTAGAACTGAGGCTACTGAGACTTGCCATAGGTTCCTGGGAGTATTACCACAACTCGCGCTGAAGGAGTTGTCTACCTTTGTTCTCGGTCAGAGAGTGCAACTGTTGCCGTGCCACCAGAACGGGGAACTGCAACAGAGCAGATTCTCCACAATTCATCGATGGAAAAATTGTTGTAGTAAACACCACTTAATGTATGCAGAATTCCACCATTAGTGCCTATGTGCGTGCGTGTGTTGTGGCAGAATCGTCACACGATTGTGGGACACGTCAAAGTGACCAATCAATGGCTTCAATCATCACGTGACTATGTTTCTTGCACCCCGCCGCGACTTCTACATACTGCCTGAGTGTCATGGGTTCTGCACGTGCTCGTAACCTTGCCATCCAATCATCAGTTATCACCTGTGCAATGACATCGCTAAGACAACGCTAAGACAACGCTAAGACAGTGCTACGACAACATTAAGACAACGTGCTACTATTGTGAACTGTACTGTATCCCTGGTGACACCTGAACCTTGTGTTTTCTTCTAGTCAGTGTACATAATCAGCTGGATAGCAAGAGTTGCTTCCCCTGACAAGACTGAACTATGCCATAATGACTGTGATATTTGATCATTCCTATTTTTATATTCTGTACATAATGACCATATTTATAAACAATGACATGTGTAAGAAGGCATTGGTATGTCTTGGGTGTGATAAACCAATGATTTGCCACTGTGTGATAAACCAATTATACGTCTGGTGTGATATACCATTGCAATATCATATACGATATGACAAATGATATGCCACATGTGATATGCCAATGATATGTCACATGTGATATGTCAATGATATGTCACGTGTGATATGCCAATGATATGTCATGTGTGATATGCCAATGATATGTCATGTGTGATATGCCAATGATATGTTCGCCTATGGGTGAGATATTCCCGCCGCGACGTTAAACATTAATTCAATCAATCAACCAATGATATGTCACGTGTGACATGTCGTCATGACGCACACTGTCAGGTGGTCTGGTGTGTGTCATCACTGACAATGATGCAGTTGCTCAAATGCGGCAACAAGATGTCACGAGATGTCACGAGATGTCACAACGTGTCACAAGATGTCACAGGATGTCACAAGGTGTAAATATTCCGAGATAATAACTTATTTGTAGTTGTGCCATATACGACTGCTCTATATTAATGTCCGCCGTGCAATACGTGATGTAAATACCACTTCCTGTCTCTAGTCTGGTTCCCATGACGACATAGCAATAATAATAATTAACTATTTGTATCTTCAAAGAATCGTCAGGATAATCTGAATCTTAAACTTAAGATATGTATTTAGATAGTTATGAAATTAATGTCTAATTTTCCGAATACGATACAAAACATAAGGACAGTAATGAAGAGTATTTTTAGGTAAACTGTCTAAATGCTAGTGATTCAAAATAGTATAAAACTAGCATAAACACAAACTGTCATCTTCCGCGGGCTAAATGGGTGTACTGCTATCGTGGCTAGCTAGGCAGTGTACTGCTATCGTGGCTAGCTAGGCAGTGTACTGCTATCGTGGCTAGCTAGGCCGTGTACTGCTATCGTGGCTAGCTAGACCGCTAGGCCAGTGGCCTAGGCTTTAAGCTGGCGAGTCCAGTATGGCTATGGTGTTGTTTGACTAGACAGGTGTATCCTAGGTGTATCCATTCTACGTGTACTAACTCCACAACGTACTGAGTGTACTATAGTCTTCATTCCAACATCTATTTATAGCACCATCACTTACATCATCGGGGAGAGGGGGGGGACTCTACTAGGGGTTAGGTTAACACAAACCTGATTATGTGTGGGAAGGGGGAAGGGTTTGTACACTACTGGTGCTCATGCTACGGCAGGTATACATTTGGATCTTTTAGTAGTAGCATAATTTTTTTTTAAATAAAAAATTGAAATGCATTGTTGCAGCGACTAGAACTTCCAGATTTGAACACAATGTCTACTCATTCAATATAAATTTCAAACTGATACACAAATAATATTACAGACCTTCCGATGCAGCTTCTCAACGTAACGGACGGCATAAACATTCACGGCAGCCGGACAATAGCAATTTAAACAAATTATTGTCGTTTCTTTCAGTGACAATTTGCAGGCAAATTTTCTAGTGAGTTACGAACATGTGACATTAGCCACACAACAGAATGTGTTGTGAAACCTCCTAAATCAGCTGGGCGTTATTTATTTGTGAGAACCCCCTTCAAATCAGCTGGGCGTTATTTATTCGTGAAAACCCCAAATCAGCTGGGCGTTATTTATTCGTGAAACCCCCCAAATCAGGTGGGCGTTATTTATTTGTCTTCAGTTGTTGTTGTTTACTAATTTATGGATTCACTGTGACTATGTAAACATTGGTATCTTACACTGTACTGAGGCATAATAAAATGTTGAAGTGTATCATGTTGTCGTGTAGTTAAAATAGTCGAGACAGATCGACCAATCAGAGACCACATGGAAAGAAGACAATTCGTCTTCTTGCGCATGGGAACAAGACAAACACAAACAGTTCTACAAGATAGCCCGTGATTCACTTAAACTACAATAATATTATTATTATTATTATTATTATTATTATTATTATTATTATTATTATTATTATTATTATTATTATTATACACATAAATTGGGAAGATATCCAGAATAACTGCTCAAATGTGTTTTAAGAAAATTGGTGAACAAAGATATCCATTGTGACACGACATGATGCAGACATCATTCATAGCAACCATTGGAGCCTCACTATCAATCGCACGATGATATTCATGATATACTGTCTACAGAATTATTTTCGTGGTTTGCTTTCATTCGAATATTTTAATCAAAGTTAACAGTTCCATTTTCAAACAATCCCGTATTGATTTACATAACAAATGCTGTTGAATAGCAATTATCTAACCCAATATCTCTGATTATGCTTCACCGGTAACCTGTCACCAGAAATGTCTCCTGACGAGACTTATAATTACTGTTCCTATTATATCATGAATACTCGCTCAGTCTATACCATGTCCAAGTTAGCATCTCTCTAGACATTATAGCACAGAGTTGTCGTCCTTGTTGGGCAGACCCAGTAGCGCATGTATGGAGTCTATATACCCCGAGTCTTAGAGGATTACTCTAGCTCAGGACCCGAGTCTAGAGCATGGAGTCTAGAGCATGGAGTCTAGAGCAATGCATACAATACATACGTCGCATATTCCTGGAAGAAAGATTACACACAAAAACACAAAACATTAATGAAAAGAAAGCACATGTTCCGTGGTGACGACATGTCAATCAATGTTAAAGACATGCCCAAACTCTGTAAATACAATCCTGAAAAGAAGGACAAACTCTGTAAATACAATCCTGAAAAGAAGGACAAACTCTGTAAATACAATCCTGAAAAGAAGGACAAACTTTAAGCAAAATCTATGCTAGACAGGGAGTCAACAATGACAGAAAAGCTACATTCTGATTGGCTCACAGAAGCTTGCAATAGATGAGGAGTTTCGGAGTAGGATGGTAATAACCATGGCAACGCATTATCGGAGCTGAAGCATCGCCACAGGACAGACCATCGCAGACCTAGCAGGACAGACCATCGCAGACCTAGCAGGACAAATGTCAGGACGTCCTACCTGGGGTTCATGACGAGTCTTCTGAAGAAATACGTCCACGTGATGTAGTCCATAGCGTCCTGCTTCGACGTGATCGTCCCGGCAACCACCTCCGCGTTCAGGTGATCGGGTAACACTTCCAGCAGACTGAAACCACGAATATACAGAAACAATATTAATTAAAAATAATAATTAACTTTAATAATAATACATTTTATAAGGCTAATATACACTGACATTTTATTTGACAAAATTGCCTTTAATAGTGGAAATGCGCCTTCATATAATGTTAAGACAACTTAATAATGTTTAGTTGTCAGCCGTGTAATAGCTGTTAACACTATTATCCTAACAACATTATTAGACTGAGTGACAGCTATTTTCAAGATTATTTCACTAATATGGCATGAATATAAAGATGGCTAAAAAGGTAAAAACACAAACTCTTTGATACATAAACTTCAAATAATAATTATTCTTATAAAAAACTACAAATATCTTCAATGTATCATACTGAATATCACAGAAAACAAAATAGCTCAACCATGTTAAATTCAGGAATTGGAACAAATTTCAACTTTCCCCAAAATGAAAGAATTGGAAACATTTAATTTTTAATATAGCTCTTAACCCTCTCCCTGCTGGACTAGGCACAGACACTGCTATTTAACCCTCTCCCTGCTGGACTAGGCACAGACACTGCTCTTTATGGCATCTGCGATTGCCTCCAGCATGGAGAGGGTTAAAGCAAGCAGAGAAAGGAAGCGAGTCTTACTTGGACTCGACGGGGAAGGGCTCGTACAGGAACTTCTTGTAGAAGTGTTTCTTGATATCGTGCACTAGGATGACGGCCTTGCCCCGGTCGTCAAACTGAGGACGTCCCGCCCGGCCCATCATCTGCAGGACATCTGAAACATAATAAACCTTACCTCATCTACACTGAAACATGTGGTGCCCAGGAAATAACAAACCTTTTTGGATTGAATTAGAGTTTTCCGTCGCGGATCGACGACTTACCTCACCTACACTAAAACATCTGATTGATACTGAAACATCTGATATGCACTGAAACATTTGATTTTAACTGAAAAATAATCTTATTTACACTAAAACTGAAACATTCCATCTACACTGAAACATCTGATCTTCATATTTAAAACAATATCACGTTGAAACATCTAATCTTTACAGAAAAAGCATCTCATCCATACTGAAACAGCACATTTACACTGAAACATCTGATCTGGACTGAAACATCCGTTCTGGACTGAAATCCACTCTGGACTGAAATATCCATTCTACACTGAAACATTGAATCACTTTCAGAACGTCCATCAGAGAATTGTGATAGTACTAGGACACAATCCCGGATTTCTCCGACGGACTGACGGAATCGGTTTAGTAGTGGCGCTGTGTGAATCCTGTGGCAGGCTGTGTGTCGGGATGATGTCATTGGGAGTAGTCGGCGTGGGAACCGGGAGCCAGTGGAACTAAACATACCTGGACTCTGAATCATCTACAGATATAGCTAGAGGAAACAACACTAGCAGCAATCAGTCCCACCAACACAGCAGGAGTTGTCTCCCTTGTACACTCGCCAGTGATTTTATGGCCTCAGTACTTTTGTTGTTTTAATGTGGGGTTTAGAGTCGCTTTCTAGAATCTTTCACTTACATCACGACTTGTCAGTTTAGTGCAGGAGGAAACCCGCAACATCCGTAGCGCTGAATGTTGCATTAAACCTGCGAGCACCGGCTGGTACTGACAAGACCAAGGATGATAACTGCATTGCCACTCTACAGTCAGACCAGCATTTTGAGCAGTTCCAGGTCGGCTGGAATCATTCCTCACATTCGTGTAACAGAGGATCATGCCGATCTTGAGATTCGAACCAGAGTTGCTGGATTGCGAGTCCAACTTTCTACCGAATGAATCAAAGCCCCACTGGTCAAGACCAGTAGGAAGTGATGGTTAACACACGGCCCGAGGGTGTTACGGTATGTACTGCACGACGTTGGAGGAAGTAGCCCGAGGGGTAATGAACATCTATATAACTTTAGGTTGCACGTTACTAATGCATTGACAAATGTTAATAACGCATGTGTCAATGTTAGTAACACACGGAAAATGATAATATATAATACTCAAAGCACATATGACAGTGAATTACGAGTAAATAAGAGACACGTGTTATAGTTGGAGTGTTCACCCTGGAGGGATATATCATCTTGTAGCACACCTGGCTACATCTGCGAGAGGAGCGTGGAAGCATTTGAACCATGTACTTCTAATTATTATTACATGTATTATTATTTGATTAGTATGCACACACACCACCCCCCAACCCCCAACACACACACACACATGACATCAATGGACATGGATTGAATGCCATCAACAAGGATTGAGTAGTCACATGTCGTTTATTGCAGTCATCAGTACTTCAAAAGGGGCGATCAAGAGGTAATATGTTTATAACAGGATTCTAGAAGCACCGTTCTCGGTACATTCTCATCAACCACTGATCAAGCATTACGCACTCACTGCTACCAACGTAAATCACTGATCAGCTGTTAGCCTAGGTATGAGGTACGAGACTGAGTCGGTGGTGTCTCAGCTGGTAGCCTATACTAGGTATGGGTTAAGGTACGAGACTGAGCCGGTGGTGTCTCAGCTAGTAGCCTAGGTATGGGTTAAGGTACGAGACTGAGCCGGTGGTGTCTCAGCTGGTAGCCTAGGTATGGGTTAAGGTACGAGACTGAGCCGGTGGTGTCTCAGCTGGTAGCCTATACTAGGTATGGGTTAAGGTACGAGACTGAGCCGGTGGTGTCTCAGCTGGTAGCCTAGGTATGGGTTAAGGTACGAGAC
>JAVCKZ010104362.1:0-10731 GCA_034780755.1 Lepetodrilus elevatus
TTTGTATATTTTTGTCGTGATATATGACAGTTAACACACAGCCCTCGGGCGTTACAGGCATGCAATGCACTCCGTTTCATGAATGAACCCTCGGGCTGCACCCTCAGGCTAATTCCTTCAACGTCGTGCAATTACACACCTGTAACACCCTCGGGCCATGTGTTAACCATCACTTAGCTAGCACAGCAGTTGCATACAATTTGCTTCCCTGATAATGCTTACATCCATGACAGTTTTGTCCCTCTGTTACAGTTACCGATCACTATGGCTTGCAGCAAAGACCTCAGCCATCCCGATCTGGTTCAACGCCTGGCCGTGGCAAATGCAAAATTTGCAGGTAGACTATTTCAACTCATTTCCTCCTCGGCCACTGGCAACAACCTGTTCCTGTCGCCCTGCAGCGTGTTGACTCTTCTGGCGATGACATTCACAGGCGCGCGGAACAAAACGGCTGCCCAGATGGAGTCGGCGCTGGGACTCGCCGAGCTAAAGGAGGACATCCACCTTGCTTTTAAGGACTACAGGACTTTGTTGACGGGAGCTATACCGGGCTGTGTGGTGACCACTGCCACAAAGATGTGCGTCAGGAAGGACAAGGTGTTGTCGGAATCGTTTCTCCAGAAGGCAAAATGTTTCGGAGCAGAAGCTGAATTGTGCGACTTTGTTGGGAATCCAGAGATGGTTTGTGCCAAAGTTAACTCCTGGATAGCTGAAGAAACGAGAAACTTGATTACAAACGTGCTATCACCCTATTCCATCAATGCAGATACGTGCCTCTTGTTAATTGATGCCATCTATTTCAAGGGTACATGGGACAGCACATTTGATCCAGAGTTAACGCAGCCCGAGACGTTCAACATTTCTGCTTCCAAGAAGGTTTCTGTTGACATGATGCACAATTCAGACCGTTTTGAGTATTCAGCTTTGGGCAGTTTGAAAGCAACGGTCTTGAAACTCCCTTATAAGCAGTATAACCTTGTTATGGTTATACTCTTGCCGTATGATATTGATGGACTTGGATTTGTCGAGGAAAATGTGGACCTCTACGATATTTCAAGCATGAATTTCCAGAAACAGGAAGTGGACATTTCACTACCTCGGTTCAAAATGGAGTCCAGCCTCGACCTTGAAGACCACCTGAAAGCCCTGGGTATGCCGTCTGCCTTTGACCCGACAGAAGCAGACTTCACTGGTATGGACCCGTCAGGTCTTCTGACCTTGTCCAAGGTGCTTCACAGGTCGTGTGTGGAGGTCAACGAGACAGGAACAGAGGCAGCGGCCTGCACGGTCATGGACTGTTGTGATGGCTGCGCGATGACTCCGCCCAAGCAGTTTGTTGTCGACCATCCGTTCATGTTCTTCATCAAGGATAACAGAAGTGAAATGATACTGTTTGTAGGCAAGATGGTCAATCCAAAGGACTAGACCAGCAGAAGATCAGATCCAGATCCAGATCAGATCCAGCAGAAGCTGTTGCTTTCCATGGTGTGAAAATGATGAACTGTTTTAGACAGTGACGACCTCATTTGCAAACAGTAACTGTCAGTGTGAAAAAGGTATCCATGGCAACAAATGAGCTTCATTGAAAAGGACTGGATGTGTCGGTTGTTTTACGGGTACAATTTGGAATTATGGAAAAAATGAACATTTGTAATTAATGCCATTTCGCATGCTATCTTGTTTTTATTCCCTTCATCATCCTTTACACTCTTTACTCAATTCCCAAAGTAATTCATTCATCCATCCATCAAATGTTTCACAATCTACTAGTAGCAAAACTAGTCTAGTCAGCAATCCATTGATAGCATAGCATGATGTCAATGACACGGATCCATCAATGGCACATGTTTTATTGTATAGTATAGAACAATGTGACTACCGGGAATATTGGGAACTGTTATTGAAAAAATAGAATTTGATGGATTTGGGATGAATGTTGAATTTGCACTGCATAAATGTGATATTAAATTACAATCAGTTCCTTTGGTGCAATTTGACATATAAATCATATTGAATCCATCTTGAACTTCAAATAATTGTTAGATTAAACTACAAATGGAACTGATGGCATCTTGACTTAATATCACATATTGTCATATTTTTGGCAGAATAAATTCATCATTCATCCAAAATCTGTCAAATTCTACTACTGCATTTACCATTTTTTATATGCCTACATGTAGCTTTTATAAAGACTTCATTCTCAATAAGGGTATTGTGATGTATGTATAATTGATTTCACAATGTATTTATAACAGGTGATCTTGCAGTTATATCAACAAATATATACAGAACTCAAGGTACCTGCACATTACTAGTCTTGTGAAAAGGATAGACTATATATTACACTTCAAGTTTAATGCATATTTTCTCGAATATTGAGAGTACATCTCGTTTGATGAAATTGGTAACACACATACTCACAACCACACCCACACACCCACGTGCACACACACATACACACACACACACACACACACACTTAACAACAACAACTGTCAACAACAACCGTCAACAACCACATGCACTTCCTATTGGAAACACCAAATGTCTGACAACCACATGATGTACATAAGATTCCTAATGTTTGACACAGCCACAGTATTTTTGACAACTGCATCATATCTAACAGAATCGACCACAAATAGAATTTCAATTTGGGCACATTACATAGAAACTGGCTGAAAGTTGATGGTTTTTAAATGCTTGCCAATGAAACTGAATATCACTTCACCATGACGGATATTGAAGTACTCCAAGGCTAGTAGATGATTTTCCATATCCTGAACTCTCACAAAGTTATGCAAGTCTGTAGCACAAGAACTTTTCTCTAAGAAATGTCAGTTTCATCACCTGTATGGAATATCTCGCAATTCCATGAATTATTCCATTCCACCAGCATTTACATTAAGCTTAGTCATTCTTTGATGTTCAAGTGTATTTTTCTAACTCGAGAGTAGCATTCAGCAGTTCTTCATCGCTGAGTTCCTCCGTGGACAGTAATGTCCCCTCGACCTCATCAGCATCCCGCATCATCTCGATCGCATCAGCAGCCCGCATCATCTCTATCTCATCAGCATCTTGCATCATCTCAACCTCATCAGCAGCCCGCCTGATCTCCACCTCAGCAGCCTGCATCATCTCAACCTCATCAGCAGCCTGCATCATGTCATCATCGTCACAGTCTGAGTCCACATTGTCGTCGCTGTCTTGAAAGTAGTGGCTGGGAAGAACCTCGGAAGGCAATGGGCAGTCTGGAAGAGTCGACATTTTCAAAATGAAATGTGTTTGTCAGGAAGTGCATGCCAAATAGAAATAAACCTACTATGAGATTAGCAACGTGAATAATGCTGGTTCATGCAATGGTTGTAAATTGTTCTGGTTTACTCTTCTCTAGGGTAAAATCTGGCTCTACTTACCGTCAGATTTGAAATTTGTGGCCTTACAGTCTGGGTCATGACACTTCTGATAGTAAACGCCGGACTTCATGTCCACACACAGCCTGGCAACAGAGGAGACAGAATGGTATGCTTATAATGGGAGGGAAACCAGGTATTGTAATTAACACTAACCCACTAGCCCAGGCTATTTCTCCCAATGCTATAGGTATCCTTAAGGGCTAGTAAAAATTCATAACATTTGTTATTTGTATCACTATTCGGGCTAGTATGTTTTAAAGTTAGTTTCTATCGCTGGGAAACCCAAAATTTAGAGCAGGTTTAGGTGAGCTAAGGGTGACAATGGATGGCACCATGGTTTCTCCCTTGAATAAAACTACACACTACGGAGATGATCTGATAAATGGCTATTAAATGAGACTAACTCAGAAACATTCACTGCTAAATATGACGTACCTGGTACATATATTCTATACAAACATGACGAGCAACCATGAAAAGGATATTAAAACATACGTAGACGTACATGATGTTGTTGCTGCGATGCTGTCTTTGAACATTTGCACACCATCTGTACTTGGCAATGTCGTAGATCAGCAGCTCTCCTTGAGTGAAGTATGTCCAGTGACGAATGAATCCGTTTTTACCAGAGTCGCCGACTGTCCTTGAGATAAAGTCGTCTATCTCTGGATACGGCGACATTGTGTAGCCCTCTATTGTACCTGGTCATGAATTGGGCATTATAGAAATTGTCATCACATTTGCAGTGAGTTGGTAATATATTATAATTATGGTTTACTGCCACTTGCGGTTGTATTTCAACCATGCTTGGATAATATAGAAATTAATGTACAAATGAATATTCAGCTGAAACAACCATTTCAAATACAAAATCTTGTATGCTTATAATATAGCCAGGTGAGATATAATATGATGATCCTACTGGTCTCGGCCGGCGCGGTTACCCCTTTGGCTCAGTAGGCAGAGTGTTGGACTTACAATCCAGCAACTCAGGTTCAAATCCCATGTTCTCAGTTATATTATGGTGCTGTCTAACATAAATAAGGACAAAAGGATATCCCCAACAAATATTAACGTACTACTACTACTGTAACTTTGATCTGATCCACCATCTTGTTTGTAGTTTTTGGCGGACGATCTCCGTCTACAATTCTCATCTTTTGAACCAAAAGCCAGGATCTGCATCTTCTCTGTGAAACTGAAATAAACAAAAAGAATATTGACAGAATCTCATGAAGTATTACTCGTAGTACTACGAGAGTTATAATTCCTAACCGTGTGTAGTGAGATATGACTATGACTCTGGTAGTGCTACATTGATTTAAGAAGTCCTGACTATAGTGCCACAACCATGCCTTAGAACCAAGGCTCTACATTAACATTTCGAGGCACTTGTCCCCGTTTCCTGTTGGACATGAAACTGCTTGCCCTGTAGGTAAAGTGTTTGCTAATCTGCCTGTTGACAACAAACTGCGATCTTGAAAGCAGCTATTGTAATGTAGCGGTAATCCAGCCAGGAGAAAGTGATATTTTCCCGCCATCTACATGTATACAACATTACTGCAATAATGATGAAATACTCACTCTACATTTGAGATGAGAGAATCTGAGAACAGAGCTAAGGTCCCCCTTGTGTTCTGATCACCTTTGTATGTGTAGGTATTGTCTGCAGAAACTTCAAATGGAGTCTTCTTTCCAAGTTTGGTTGATTTCAGCAATCTGAAGTTTCTGTTCTTGGTATAGACCCCTGAACACCCGTGGCAATGAAAGCATGAAATTATTAAACTTAACAAACAAAATATTAATGAAAATTAATTTATATTATAACTATTGTAAACTGTTAGGATAATAATATTAATTTGAAACTATGGATCAGACATCATTTGGTTCAAAATGTTAAACTCAATAAATACAGAACGTGCCCATGTCACACAGAAGAACTCTCAGATGTCACACAGAACTTGTCCATGTCACATATAAAGATCACTCATAGCACACAGAGCTCACCCATGTCACACATAACTCTCGCATGTCATATATATAGAGATCACTCCTGACTCACGTCACACAGAACTTGCCCATGTCACACAGAACTCACTGATGTCACACAGAACTTGCCCATGTCACACAGAACTCACTGATGTCACACAGATCTCGCCGATGTCACACAGAACTCACCCATGTCACAGAATAGCGCTGTCTTCCCATTCTTGCAGGAAACTACCAGTGATTTTAACTCTTCAATGGTGAACCTGCTCATTATTTCCAGGGTTAATTTCACGTTCTTGTCACTACAAGTATTCTTCCCACCATCAGCTTCTTTGCTTGGACTCTCAAAACCGTGACCATTTCTATTGGGCAACTTAGTTGAATTATTCTTCTTGTTCACCTTGGGGTGTTCAGAATGACCATCTGTTGATATGGATTGCACGCTGTCTTGTAACTTGGTATTCACAGGTGGTTGAAGTATGGAACTGATGACCTCTGAACTGCAGGAAGATGGTGGAACTGTGAAATTGTCAATTTCTGCATCACACGAAGATGGTTGAACTGTGGAACTGGTGACCTCTGAACTGCAGGATGATGGTTGAACTGTGGAATCGCTGGATTGTGACACTTTGTCAAGGAGTTTGCCAAAAATGTAAGTGATGAATCTTCCTGGAAAAACAAAGGAAAGCATAAATGACCACATAAAGCCCAATTTCTAAAATAAATACAACTAATAACAATGGTAAATGACCTCAAATATAAAACTTGCTCTGTACATTGTAAATTGACTCAAGGTTTTCCCCAGCGATGAATGTTTTAGCTAAAAGTTGAGTTGTTTATATCTCTCCAGAAATGCAAATTTCTGAGAATACGCAAAATCTTGAAGAAGTTATTGAATTATTTGGTGAAATGTTGGTAAAACGTGAAATGTTGGTAAAACTTTATGATTTTAAATTAAATCTGATGTCACATACCAGCATGGCCGTTGTCTCTGAATGCTGCGTGTGGGAGTTGGAAGATTAGGTGACGACTAAACTTCTGCTCCGTGCTACAACACAAGAGTTGTCACCATCACTTCATGGAAATCACTTCATGGACATCACTTGTATTTTCATATACTTAATCACACCAACATAAATGCATTGACCTATTTGATTAAATATATATGCAGAGGTTGTTAATATCATAAGCAGGAAGTTAAAAAAACATAGAAAAATCTTTGACAGCTAGCATTAAATTTAAATCGACATTATGCCTTTAAAAACGGAGCCTAAAACTGACCATGCATCGAGATCCAGCACGTCCTGTCTGTCACAGCTGATACTAAACTGGGCCTGGAGCCAAGCGCACACATACTGTAACAACACAAGCAGGAATCAGTCATAACTTCAAATGTGAAATGAAATACTTAAAGGGACAATATCACAATTTTATTTTTCATAATAATTCATGTGTTCTATTTGAAACAAAAATCAATTAAAGATATACAAATAGAAAGTAGTTTGTTGCTTTATCATCTGCTGTGGATTGCTGAGATTTTACAGATGTGGCGTAACCATGGTAACTGTTTCTGAATACTCCTGTGCTTGGCTATGAGTTGTAAAGACAGATGTCGGTTCTCTTACTGCTATGAAAGTGTCCACCATGGCCAACCCGTTGCTGTTCACATTAACCTGCGTGGCAAACTCCAGATCAAAGTACAGCTTGCACACAGACCCTGCAACAGAACAAGATAAACAGTGGCATTCTAATGCTTCTCCAAGAATAGATATGATGATCACTCTCCATGGTCATAGTATTTCAATACTGTATTATCTGCCCTTGAATTCCTGTGGACTGAATCATTAGGGCTGCTCGGTTTGCCGATGATTTGAAAGATGCGAGAGGCATGTCATGTGTACGATGTGATGGCGAGAGTACAAATCAAGCAACCTGGCTTGTCTCCGTCCAGTCGAAATGCGTAGGTCACCAGATAGTGGTCCAAGTCAACTAGAAATTTGCCAGATAGCTTGAAAATAAAAGCAATCTAGCCACTGGAAGTACTTTTAATGGGGTACACCAAACCTAGCCAGGTTTGGCAAAAGAAATGCCACTATTGATAGACCTCCGTGGCATGAGAACCCTGAAAGTGCAGGGATCTGCAATGGAAGGGTATTTTGAACTATTGTGAATGTGTTATTGGAGAATTATGAGCTAACTACAGTATTCACCTACCCTCTGGAATGACTTCATAGTGGTGCCGGACCTCAGCCTTCAGCTGACTGTAGGAAAACAAATCAATGTATAGTTGTGTTCATTTACATAGTAGACTTTGTGGGTTTTTTTCAATGCAGCCGAGTTTGCTTAATACTGAAAATCATATTAATGCGAGCAGAATATTACTGCGAAAAATGTGACTGCTGTATTGTCGCATTTTATTGGTGTCGTATTTACGTCGCATTAAATTAGTGACGCATTAATTTCGTGATTTACAGTATACCACAGTAGACAGTAGACTAGACTGTCAGTACAAAGGCTCAGTACCGGTACCTGTAGTAGTGCCAGAAAACAGGATAGCTGGCCACAAGGTACATCCTTTGTCCTCCATCCTCCCCAAAATGCTCACTCTCATAGGCAAACACATGAAGACTGTCCTGTACAACAGATAGGCAAACACTCTCATATATACACTACCAGACCATATCTCTATCGCATCGATTCACTGCACAGAATATGTCTATGATTTATTTTGGAATCAAGCTGTTCTGAGGTCACGTTGCTGTAACTTTTCTAGCTTCTACATGTCACATTGTTCGTGATGTTTACGTGAACACAATGATGTATAGCTGTCACTGACAGGAAAGTATACCGGTAGATACATTGCAAGCAAAACCAATCAACCGTGAGGAAAATGCTCTGACATTAGTTTTCTTCCTGACAAAGTCAAACGCGTCTTGTTGGCGGTAGAAAGTTTTCCAGTCAGTGTTTGGTCCTGTGATTCTGAAATATTATAGAAGAATATATAAACACTGACTTCTCATCCATATGATTGATCATATTAATAAATCATTTACATGTATTAAGTTTGCTTATCTATAGTCCGATAAGTAGTTACTACAGTAGTACAACAATGTCCTTTTCCTACAAAAGTGTCCTCTCTGCCTACAACAATGTCCTCTTCCTACAACAATGTCCTACAGTTTTGATTGAATTATTGCTAAACATCGCAGTGGGAATATTTCACCCATAGACAATGATCTGCCTACAGTAATGTCCTCTCTGCTTACAACAATGTCTCCTGTGCCTACCTCTGCTTGAAGCTCTGTGGAATCTTCTCTTCTTTGAACTTCTTCACTCTGCTGTCTACAGTGTGCTCCAGCTCACGTCGCCTTCTAAATACAAGAAACATGATCACCAAAATATACTTGGGGATGTACTAGCGATTTCCGTCGCCGATTTCTATCGGATTTCGATTGCCTAGTGTGCGGTGCTCCAAATATCAAAACATGCTAGATATTGTGCACTCGGTTGGCAAGAATAAAAATTGCAGTCGCACACATCGGTGACGCGTCAGCGACGGAAATCGCTAGTGTGCGGCCAGCATAAATGAGTGTGATCTGGAATACCTGTGATCCAAAATAACTGCCTCAAGTTGCACATTAAGTTTATATTATCAGATTATATGGACATGTGAATTATTTTTTGGGGCCACATTTAATTAATATTTTAAACATCGAGTTGTGCTTAGCCTTAGGGTCACTCGGGGATAACCATTCAAATAATCGGCATGTGAGTAAATGTAAGCTCTATGGTAACAATAACATGTAAATAATAAATCGGGGGAAAACTGCAGCTAATGAATATCCCAGCATAATTACCGTTTAGATTTCCTATCATAAAAACGCTTGACTGAAAGTTCATTTGTTGACAATGTTGTCATTTCCAAAATAGAAAATAGCTGCTAATTTGGCATCTGAAAACGACAGCTGCTAGTGCTAACAAATCATAGTGCTTTTATTCCCTGTTACGTGTAAACAGTAGATCTACTAGTATATCCTTTATCACTATCAGCTGCCTCTCTATCAGCTGTCTATGATCAGACGAGTTTCTCAAAACTTGTTCAAAACAAAACTACCGCCAAGTTTACTCTTCTGTGTGTGGAAATCGATAAATGCACATTGAACATGGTGAAACGAAAAAGGATTCATTATTACACATGCAATATTATCAAACCTAACATTAGATTACATTCATTGCATCATCATTCACATGTTACATTTATAGTAATAAAAATACATAGCAGTATAATAGTTATTCTTCTAAACCTTTCAACGTTAATAAATCCGTATTTCAGTCACTAACAAAACGAAAAATTCATGGGAAAACCCATGATAAACTGGTTGTTTCACGTTTATGCGAGATCGTTCATTTCCTGAAGACTGGGCCCCCCCATGTGTACTGTAAAACATGGATGCGATAGAAGGACTAAAACAAGATTTTAAGCGCATCGTCCAAAGGGCAACTTCTTCAGACATAGATCTACCTTTTAGTACGATCCTAAAGCAAGATCCCACGCCAGCGATGCCTGTACAGGAAGCGGGCAGAAGTATTTCTCGGCAGGAGATCGTGGCAAAACTTATCTCGACCCTTATTGGGTTGGCTGCCTCTTTCACTATCACGTACTTCGGTGTAAAATACTTGGTGAATGCCATGGATCCCACACGTAAAGACAAGAAAGAAGCACAAGACAAAGTGATTAGTTCATTTCCCACTGATTGTCACTGACTAAGTTGTTGAGTAATGTTCATAGTCTGTGTAACTTCCCTGAGCAATGGGTGTTGAATCTAGATCATTCTCAGATGATGAAATATTGATTTCCAGATGTTATTTTCCAAATAATAGTGAACACGATGAACTTGATGAATGCATATTTGTATTATTCAATATTGCCAGATTTTGGATTAAAGATTTATAGGAACTGTTTTATATAGACAGCTGAAAGATATTTTGTTTTATTTTATGATTAACTGACTTATTGCATGTTTACAGGCACAGAAGATGTTGAGTCGTCTTGGTGTGGGAAATGTGAAGAAGGTGATTATTCCATTCATAATCAGCACTTCGATACATTTTGTCATCATTGTGTATTATTCATTGTACCATAATACACTGATTCTCAGATAAAGGGACATTTATCAATGTTCGCTGTCCCTCAGTCCATACTACATGTACTAACGTTTATAATAATTAATAAATAATCGCATTTAGTTTGTTCCAATCTCTTCACATATACTATGAGTTATGAAAACGTAATGTATAAGGTATATTTGTTCGATGGAGTTAA
>JAVCKZ010104373.1:0-10730 GCA_034780755.1 Lepetodrilus elevatus
CACACACACACACACACACACACACACACAAACACACACACACACACACACACACACACACACACACACACACACAAGAAGAGAAATACTAAGAAAAAAACAATATCAGAAACAAAAACCAGAAGAAAAAAAGCCCCACGCAAAACAAATAATCAAACAAATACAAAAGAAAACAGCAACATAAGAAATAACACAAACAAGCAAACAAAGAAAAAAGTTAATCCCAAAGAAATACCAACAACATTAAACTAATATTCCAAGTGGAGAATGGTACTGTATTTTAATTATCGTAAATACTAAATAGTATTCTAAGTATAATTCATCTTAAATTTGATTTATTTTGATGGATCTGCGATACACTCTCATATAACATCAAGTTAGAGCATTGTTTGTAAATAATTATATAATAATACCAATTACAAATGGTCATGTTACTTGAGAGATTCTTGAACATCTGAAGGCCGCATGCTTGTGCATCATCCTGAAACACTTTTCTATCCGTTCTGAAAACCATCAATTTAAATTGTGAACCACAATAACTCTCAAATTTAAGGAGAGGTCATATTAGAGCAGAAGAATATGCCTATCCCAGCAAACATAGGGTTAACTAATTAGACTTGTCACTATCCTAGAGCAAGGTTATTTTATTACATTATTTCTCTAAGTGTCAGAAATTATCCGGTGCCCCAGAAATGTTCATCGTCTTGATTGATGAAAACATACTAATAACTAAGTAATAACGTAAGACGTGGGAGAAGTCTATATAGCAGAATAGTGTCCGTGTATCCCAACAGGTAGTGGGTTAACTAATTACATCATTTCTCTCTGAGTGTCGGAATTATCCGATGCCCCAGAAATGTTCATCGTCTTGATGAAGACATACCTTTGAAATGAATTGCGGGGATACGTTGTCACAACACAAACAGCCAATGTACACATGACTTAAATCCAATGCATTTAGAGCACAATGGAGATGCGTTACATACAACGAGCGGGGCAAACACAGAGGACGTACGCAATCAGTGACATGTTTATCCCTTCAAGGTTTATCTCAAGCTTTTAAACAGCATTTTTCACCGGGGACAAGAATAGTTTGGTCAATAGCGGTATTGGCGTCGTGTCTGCATGTGTTGCATGGGAGAGGGGATTGTTCTCCGAACATCTCTCATATGTTGCATCGTATACCTTCAACTTGAACTTGAATTGGGAAAGAACATTACAATACGTCTTTTAATCAAGCTTTCAGTTGAGTTTATTCTGTTGTCAGATCATACTTATAATTATATTAATAATTAATATTTTTCGCTCGTTAATGTAAAAATACTGGAGCTAGGACTGAACCCTGCGGGACTCAGGTCTTCATCAGAGTGCATATGTACTCACTTTCACTTACGATCTCCAGTGCAACACTATGATCCTTTATAACTCGGGTCCAGTGAGTCCCTAAACATACGCCTCTGGTATTGCATAAAAGCAAAGGCAAAGAGTTTAGGTTTCAAGGATGTAGATGTTTTCCAAAATGTTACTTAGTGCAACTTATTCATTGAGCGTCGGTTTGTCGAAATATTCTAATAGTCTGGTAAATAATCATTCCACAATGTATTTTTAGGAAGGCAAACTTTAAATATATATTTATTTATATCTATAAATATATCCATTTTAATTTTATTGACACACATTCCACAGGATCAAACAAATGCGAATTACATATCTAAGTCCTCATTATTTACATTTTATAATATTGTTGGTGCACAAATATAGTGAAATATACATAAACGTATGTATAATGCAGTTTGTTCTAAGATTATAATTAATTCTAGTAGGTATATTATCATGTATAAACCCGAATAATCCGTTTGTAATGTACTGTAAATTCTCAATTTCCTATAGCCTAATAGGCTAAGGGGGGTAAACTCTAATCATTGAACACGGTCAAAATAACCTTCCACGACCACTGGTACCAATAATGCAACATAGTTTCTAATTAATAAATATTTAACTATTGCTAACCAGTGTCTAAACGATTTTTCTAATGCATTTCCAAAGTATATATCGATAATGAAGTACTACCTACCTAGGATTTTATAAAATTCAAGCCATTATTAATTTAATCAAGTACAAACAGGTACTAGTATACATTTAAACAGATTATATAATGTATGCAAATAATCTCTGTAATTGTTCTCTTTAATTTCAGTGACAACATCTGCTCCAGACATTGACAGTTAGTGAGACATATAGAATAAGTAACTGATTGTATAAAGTACTTGTGTAGTCAAAACAAATATATTTTCAAATAAAACTTCGCTAGACCACTATGTAGGTCAACGATCTGTGATAGTATTCGTTTAATGTCTAGTATCCTATAAATATTAGTTGTATACAATGCCTCCCTAAATATTATGTCACTAGTGTACGAAATACTAACACAGCAGCCATCGAGTTTGTGTCCAGAGGATGATTTGCTGGTAGCAATGTCCTTGACCCTCATTCAGCTAAACTTAGCGCAGGACCGTACACAGCAAAAACAAATGTTCAATATAATTTTGAAATCGTACTCGGGCCTTGGTCTTAGAAGCACAATTAGTCTGAGATGTATATTAGTAACTGGTTTCAGAAGTATTAATGGTATTAGAAGTATCACACCAGGGGACCGTTGCACAGAACACTTATAGCTACAGTTGATTGCAAGTCAAATGTTAGGGACCTGTTACCAATGTAAGTCTGGTTGTATTCATGAACCACTTTCATCGCTACAATTTATTTCGCTAACCATATTCTCAATTATTGTAGCGATAAAAATATTGTATGCAATTAAATTACACTCGTATCGTGTTCCGAAATTTTGCCTTACAATCAATTATAGGGTAACCAATTATAGCTACAACTGTTCTGTGCAACGGCCCCCAGTTATGCTTCTAAAACAAGTTATACTTCTAAGACCAGTTGCTAGTATACTTCTAAGACCAGTTACTAGTATAATTCTAAGACCAGTTCCCAGTTATGCTTCTAAGACCAGTTATGCTTCAAAGACCAGTTATGCAGTTATGATTATAAAACCAGTTATGTTTCTAAAACCAATACGCCCGAGTACGATTTCTTACTCAAGCTCACATTTTATGGGGATTTGTGGACAAAACATTTCTGTGCAACGGGTCCCTTATCTTAGAAGCTTAACTGGCGTTAGAAGTAGAAGCATAACATGTCTATGACTGTCTATGGCCAGAAGTTGAATGTCTAAAGTAGGTGCATCTCTCACATCACATAAGTTACTAAATGTTGTTATATGCATGTACGTTGTAATAAATATATGGCACCATGAAGGCACCTTTTATCGGTCCCATCTGCAGAACCCAAAACAAGGACATGTCACCTACATATCTATAGACGTTCTATACTGCAGGCAGGACGTACGATTCGGTACACTATATACTACCACCCCCAAAAAAAAGAAATATACAAAAAAATAAAATAATAATGTGAACATTTATATTGCGTCAATACAAATCCATGCTCCGAAAGCATGGTCATGGTGCTACATTCTTACACTCGCAATGGATCTGTTCACCAGCATTCTATTTCCTTCTCAACTCACTGGGGAGTATACAACCTAAGCTGTCGTTCAAGTCGCTACAATGTTATAATCTAAAGTGAATTTCATGACAGGACATCCTGGAATAGAAGTGTTTTTGACCGCCGTCTTCGTATTCCATTTTTGTTTTACTGGAACAGCCCTAATGGCTAAATGATACAAAACAACGTTAGTGAGATTATACTAGAGTCTATTACATATGATAGCTTCACCAGTTCATCACCGAACCAGTTGTTCGTCTATAACACTGGCCTAAGGAATTTAAGAACGTCTCTAAATATATTTCTCAAATCCATAGTTGCAACTGAGATACAACATTGACTGCTATGTTAAAGAAACACTGTTTATTCTCGTTCTTCGTCTGGAACTTCATAACTTGTGCATAGCTCTCTCATCTGTATGACCTTAGTGGGCTGTGTTGGGGCTGTGTTGGGGCTGTGCTGGGCTGTGCTGGGCTGTGTTGACTTGGGTCTGACATACGGTTTGCCCCAATACCGTGACATATCCGGCGAGCAGACGTCTTCGTCTTTGTCTGCTGAAACTGTCTGTATGTTTCTAGCATTGTCATAGCTCTGAATTCTATGTGTTTCTAGCATTGCTATGGTTGAAGACTGTGTGTTTCTAGGTAATGCTAGGATGACAATTGTGTGTTTGGTATTGTAGTCTAAAACGGTGTACTTTTAGTAAAAGTGTAATGTTTCTAGCATTGTCATAACTCAGAATGTTATGTGTTTCTAGCATTGCTATGGTTGAAGACTGTGTGTTTCTATAGGTACTGCTAGGATGCAAATTGATTGTGTTATTGTAGTCTAAAAAGGGTGTACTTCTTATATACATAAATGCATTTTTCTAGTATTTCTAGGCTCGAAATTATATATTTTCCCAGTATTGTTAGGGCTATAATTCTCTGTGGGTTTTTTTCTTCAGAATTATTAGTCTCCCAATTGTCTGCGTTACTGTATCCCTAAGCTCGGAATTGTCTATGAATCTAGTATTACTATAGACTCCAGATTACCAGTCTGTTGTCAGTATTACTAGATACACAATTCCAATTCCAATTACATGTATTACTATACAAATAATATGTATTCACCGTGTTTTTCCATAATAACTGACATAATAGCTGGCAATTTCTTAACATTCGTATCATATAATCATGAACAGTAAACATTATGATAACAAGTATCGGTCTGTCTGCATAGGATTGGTGACGATATCATGTATTCTACGTTACGTGTGCGTGTACGTTACCACTGGTTTTTTTACGGGTGAAAAAAAAGTAAAATCAGTAATTATTGAATTAAAAAGCTTATCTAAAAAATGTTGTATATATTCTTCCAAAAGGGAAATATTTATAGCATGTTGCAATGTTATAAAATGTCCAACGTGGAAGGAAGCATGTACTGTTGTCATTGTATTACCATTTACTGCGGTTAGGATATCGCACTGTAGATTAACGTATCACAACTAATGGAGAGGAAACACTGAAATTGTGATGCACTTTTATAGTATTACAATAATTGCAGCTACTTTAATTTCATTAATTTGTACAAACCTTGATATGTGAAAATAAATATGAAAGCGGAACTAAAACTCAATTTAAAAAACATACAAATAAAAAAGAAATAATAAATAACAAATAACAAATAAAAAAATGCTTATAATATTATATTATTTGGCCGGTAAATCTAAAATCCTAACAATAGTGAAAATGTACCTCTGGAGATTACAGTAGTATATAACCAGAATCTACTGGGGTTTGGGTCCGTTTTCACGAAATCATAAAGCAAACTCGGCTTTGACACAGAATATTTTTCTATACACATGCACTACCTAACTTTGCAAAAACAGGAACATGTATAGAGTTATTGTAGCGGCCTTGGCCACATTCCCTGAGTTTCGTCAAATGTGTGACGTCACTTTGATTTCGAACAACATGTTGCCAGTATAATAATAATAATATATTAATAGATGACACATATTGAGTACAAATAGTAATAGACACATAGTAATAGATGACACATATTCAGTACCATCCTCGAAACATCGTTCGTTATGACTACACTCAACCTTCGTCAAATTACACCGTGCCGTCGATTCACATGCTTTCGCTCTAACTTCCGTTTCTCAGAGTTTAAAAAAATTAGACGCTGTTCAGCTCGATTTTGTAACATTGCTACGATTTGTAAAACATGCGCAACTTGGAAAAAAATACTGAAGTTCGTAACATTTCCGCAAGTTGTAAAATGCCTTGCCTCAATATTTAAAACATGCATCAGCAGAATCTGTAAAACTGAACAGCATTTTTTAAAAACTAATGACCTTCTATGGTTTGTAGAAATGAACACCTTACTTCAGATAGAAAAAAAAATGGCATTTTTAAAATAAGAAATACTGCGACCTTCTATGGTTTTATAGAAATGAACACCTTACTTTCAGATAGAAAAATATATACGTTTTGCAAAAAAAAATATATAATATAATGCAATTTATAACACCCGCAATCAACACAGTTAGTCCAGTTTGTAAAACTTATTCTGAACGCAATTTTTAAAAGACCCAAACAATTAGCACGATTTATAAAAGTGAATTTTAGCTTACAACTTGCGAAATATAAAATATTTGTGACGTTTATTTAGCAAATTGCGAATTATTGTACAAAATTGAGTTTAGTATTTCTAAAGATTCTCCAATGAACAGACTGTAACTGTAAAATTGCCAGAATTTATTGTTTGTTAACCACCAGCCAATATATTATTACCTGTACTGGTTACGGGCATATTTCAGGCGATAACAGGCCCGTAACCAGTATCCGCATACCAACGTAAAAACGTCGCCAGTCAGGGTATATTTGACGTAATACAGATTTATCTCGATTAATCACATTTACTGCCATCAACAATGACGTGAATGGTTCTTTAAACAATGGTTTATCCTTCCTGCTGAAATCTATTCGATATTGGGTGTGAACACATTCTTCCTTTATGGGTGCCTCAGGAATTGTTTGATGATGTAATTCTTCGTGTGACGCAAGTGGATTTATTCTCATCCTGGGCGCCCCTGTGCAAAATGACGCAACTTTAACGTGAAAATAATCGAGCATTGGTGAATTCTATGGATAATATGGAGTTACGGTTAACTTAAGAATTACGCCGGTTTGTACAGGAGCTCCCTGTAGAGAGAAGACTTGGCATCGATTGTCAACTGCTGATACTCTCGTCCAGTATTCGCAAACATTATTTTAAATATAGGATTACACGGATTCTTAACGTGTCTTATTTCCGCTGAACATGGCAAAAGTTAAATCTCTAAGTCGAAAATATAACCTTGAATCTAGTTGGTTATTGGAATCTTCCAAACGTCCATGTTCAGAGGGTTTAATATTAATGGGATTGGTAAGGGCATGAGAAAAGTTAAATCTGAAGTCATAGAAAATAACCTTGAAATGAATCTAGCGGTTATTACAATGTTGGTTTTTGTCTCCGGAAGATTTAATAGTAATGGAGCAGTAAACAAAAAACGCTTTGGTGTCGACAGAACTGTGTGGCTTTAACGCCAAAATAATCTGTTTATTACATTTTGTGTATTTTCAAGCTGAAGAACATGTACATGCTATGTGATATTTAATAAACATTGAAATATGAGTGCGTATGAGTTATGAAACAAATATTTTCACGAGTCTTTATATATAACTTTCCTTTTGGCCTTTAAAATCTCACCTTGAATGTTGAATTTGTTCGGTACATAATGGGATTTTAAAGAAAAGCCTTAGTATTATATTTTAAAAACTAAAATCATATGACAGTGTTTTTACGATATTAATACCGTTTCCTATTAGTTCTTCACTGCTATCGCGATGATCTGTTTCATGTTGGAAGAAACCCTGTATATAACAAGTGTTATCATGACCAAGCAGCAAGTGTATATATGTTACAGTCAATGTGTAAAATCAGGCAATGTGTAAAATTATTAACATTTTCAGTGAATTTTCATTCACAGAGTAAATTACTTTAATGCCTGAAATTAAAAACTGACTGCATTTATTTGGCTCTTTGACTGGCATGAGTAATGAAAGAAAACAAAGATTATTTATAGGTATTCACACAGAATTGCATACATTTGTATATGTTTTCACACAAAATTGTGTGAATACATATAAAAACGTATGCATTATTTTAATTTTCTTTCATCAAATTCATGCCAGTCAATCCTACAAATAAATGCAGTGAGTTTTTCATTTCAGGCATTTAAAACATTGAATCTGGGAATTAAAATGCACTTAAAATTTCAGGCATTTTACACATTGCCTGATTTTATACATTGACTGTAACATATATTGTCCAGACCATGACTGCAGTAGGGCTACCATCTATTGTATACAGAGTCATCATCCCAGTCTTAACCAGATGCAAAGTTGTTCATCACCGCTGAAATTCGAACCCGAGCCTTCCGCATTTGTAGCTCAAACAAACAAAATATGTCCTATGTAGACTTATCGCCTTGACATGCTTATGTAGTTATGTACACTTCACCGGTTACTTGCTCAGCTTCAGACAGAATGAAACATATCTTGCAAGGGCGTTGAAGAAGTAGGGGAGGGGTTGGGACGTAGGGGGTGGGGAGGATGGGGGAGGGGGTCAGGCGATCCATTTGACCTTGTCTTAGGACTTCAAGCGCAGGCCATTTCGGTCAGATTGTTTCAATTTTAGAAGGTAATCCTAAATCTACACGGCGCATGTAGACTCTGTTAGAAGCGTGTGCAGTTTTGAAAATACACAGAGGTCTGAAGGTGTTCGGATAATCTACGACAAACATATGTTAAAGTGGGCGGGGACCTATGCACCCTCGGATTCAATAGTTTATGTTGGTGCGGCAAAAAGGTTATTCTGGTCAAGGCTGCAGTGGCAATATAACCATAAAACGGCATAACGAGCCATTGTTGGTGGAATTTCTTTAAACATTTAATTTTATTTAATAGTTTTAGTTTAGTTTAATTTTATTTAGTTTTTCATTTTTGGAAACTTGAGGTGGAAACCCGTTCCAAAAAATGTGAAAAGTCCATAGATCTATATAAAGAAAATAATTAAATTAAATTGAAATTAATAAATTAAATATGCAGTTCTCTGGTATTGTAGCCTTGAACAGTACAATGTGCAGGAAGTTTTTAAAAGATGTCCACCGACATCTTTGGCAAGGACTAACGACATGATATGTAGCTATGTTGACATATAAATAGCACACATACATGTAATAAAAAGAATAAATTAATTAGTATTCTACATAGCATTCATATAAATCAATACTGTTTTAAGATATACATTTCTACGATGTGTTTTCATTTGTGAAACTTTCATTTACATGGCTTATATTTGTGACTCTATTGTCGCTCGTAACTTTTCCAAAGAATTGAAATAGAAACATAACTTGTAAAAACTCCAATGCAGCTACATTACTAAGCTAGACGTCTACGTGTATTATATATTTCTGAATAGCTTGAATGAAGATTATACAAATTCTCACTACATTAACTGCATTTAAAAAAGAAAATGTAATATAAATATTTCAAAGATTTTTAAACATCCCCTGAAACATATGTGGCCAATATACCTAGCTAACAGTCCTCAAATATCCCTGGCAATATCTAGACATCCGTTCTGTAGCCAGTACGATTGTGTGTGTTCTAGAAATATAGACCAATCCCAAACTACGTTATTTAATGTAGGCGGACAATTTCACTCCATTGTCGTCATGTCAACACTATTATGCAATATCAAGTATTTCAGCTTAATTAAGAGTAGCTCTCTGATTGGCTAACCTTTTTTCCCCCTCCAACTTGACACTACAGCTGAACATTTTAGCAAATTGGCCTGTGTTGGTGGCAATATGTGATGGTTAACACACGGCCCGAGGGCGTTACGGTATGTCATATATCATGACATAAATACACAAATAAACCTTGTATATAAATTATAATATTTATATACTTAGTATGAAAGGGATTTTACGAGCGATTAATTCAAATGCCTACCGTTTGAATTCACCTAACAAACTTTATAAGGTTAGACTTTCATCGGCAAGGTGGCCCAATCGACTAGAGCGCTAGAAATGCAAGAGTTTGAGAGTTCGAATCCCGCCAATCGAATTTGTCTTTACATACTTTGAATTTTTGGAATGATGTTTGAAAAGACCCAGCAAACACGCGTTCATGCATTATTACATGTCATTTGTCCCCGTTAACAGACAAATGTTAATAATGCATGGAGATATGTTAATAACTCATGGACAAATGTTAGCAACACACGGAAAATGTAATAACGCACTCCTGATAATATACTCAAAGCACACATGACAGTGCATTACGAGAAAATAAGAAACACGTGTCATAGTTGGAGTGCACACCCTGGAGGGATATATGGCCGATAATAGTATGTAATCAAATATTTAAACTTTAGAAGAGCGCTCTGATTGGCTGACATTTTTTCATCATTGAGAGGACCTCTCTGATTGGTTGACATTTAAAAATTTGAATCCTGACACGGGAGGTGAACATTTGAGAAAATCTGGCCTGTAATAGGCCCTACGTCTGCATTTCAGAGAATTGGTTTCTATTATATAACACACATTTCTTGTTTGATCCATCTTCCGGTTGTTGTTAAGATCAACCCAACCGTCACAGTAGAAGACCTTAAATCTGCAAACAAAAAGTAATCTATTCGTAAGACCTGTTTTTGATTGGTTGATACCATATGTAGATTATCGAGTCAATGTTAAAAGGCATGTGACGTCATGTCAGCGTCTGTCTCCTTCCGCTGTAAATCCGCCCTAGCGGCAGATTGTGAGATTATGGGCAGATAACACAGGCTTGACAAGTCTTCTCACTCTCAACTCATGGCATTATCTCAGTTTCGTTCTAAACATATTGTTATCCAGTCGCAACCGCATAACCAAAACTTTGTCTACACTTTAAAGTGCTTTCGCTTTGTGTAACCAAACCAGAAGAGAGGAAGGAAGTTTCAAAATCAAGAAATGTTATTTCTTTTGTATTTCTGAATCTTCCTTGCTTTTAAAGGCATAATATCACAGATAGTTATGGTCGTTTGGGACTAGTTCTTAGCTACAACTGCAAAATACATTCACT